>JACXGK010002100.1:35927-52182 GCA_016801125.1 Novumbra hubbsi | reverse complement strand
CTAAATATGAACCGTCTTTTCGGTCGCTCGATATCGCGGAGGTGTGTGTTTGTTCCAACCCAACACACAGCACTTCCCCAATCACATTAAGAATCAACACCATCACTAACTAAATTGGGTGCAGGTCTGGAACATAGGACTTGCTCAACATGTGTGTCTCCACTGCCGCCCTCATTAAACGTCTCTGGTCAATGGTCCCCTCCAATCTAAAGCAACAGGTGCAATGGAGAACAGAGCCACAGTTGTGTTAACAGGGAGATGGCGATGAAACATTTATCATGTTATACACAAGACACAGGCATTTGATTTTCAAGAGCTTCTGGCATAGGGTTTATTTTTAGAGAGCGCTTAATATTTTACAACATTTCCTTCTCCAGTTAACAGTTGACCCCTCCCACATCCTTCATCCAATCTCTCTCTCTCTTTCTCTCTCTGGTGATGACAGTATCCCTCATGCCTCTCCATCTCTCTGGCCTTGCGTTTTCAGGTGTCTAATCGTCTTGGAAGAGTGTGTGAATGGGGTCAGGCTCATGTTTTCATCAATACGAACCAGCATTAGTCAAACGTCACGCAACAATTGGACCCTCCTCTTACTTTGTGGGTAAAAACGTGTGTGAGATGTTAAATATTGTCATGAATGCAAATATAGTGACTTCATTATGTGCCTTCTCGTTGCCGCCGTGTAATGTCACATTTATTTTGGCCACTTACAAGTTCTGCGACTGAATCTGGATAATGACAAAGAGACGGTCCTCCGACTTCCCAAATAGAGAAACAGATGGCAGGTGCCGCAGAACCGGGACCCAGCCAGGAACAGGTTGGGCTGCTTTCCCTGTAAACACATTAGCGTCACAGGCTCCAGGCAACATGCGACACTCACTGAACAAAATGAGTTGCAATAATGCATCTTAGGGGTTTGTGATATACCTCTAACACACCACACCTGGTCTGTGCCTAAGATGATATTGGCAATATTCTACCTCGCCTTTTGCCATAATGCTTGTGTACAGTATATAGGTATATATATATATATCTATATACGTGTAATGTTTTCATAAGCACTCCAATGTCAAATTGGATTATTCTGATGATGAGATTAGATTCAGTGTTATTCCCTGTGTCTGTTAGTCAAACCATACATGACATCATTGTCTGGGTAGGAACAAGGACCCAACGTGATTGACTGATAAGAGAAAATCTGCACAGTCCTGGAATAATAAGAGTGCCTGATAGCATGACGTCAGTTTAATACGTGACACCAGGCCTCTGGGGTGGGGTTACTGTGGTAACATTGATTTTCAACAGATGTGGCACCTTTCTAAAAATGCAAGATTTTACAGGCAGTTTGTCCCAAGTTCATTAAATATTACCTACCAGTACCCATTACGAAGTGTAAAGTCACAAAAATACATGTCTAGATTCTCATATTTAAGCGGTTTGGACATTTTGCTTGTTATTTTCCCCCAATGATTTTTGCCAGAGGAGAAAGAAGATACCCGTGTCTCTCTTTTCCCTTGACTTATGAAAAGACAATAAAAATTTGATAAAACAAGTGTCTCAGGCAGTATTTCAGCACAACCTAGAAACACATGCGGTGTTTAGTTCACATTCCATGGTTAAGATCAAACAAGGTCCACCGAGTTCACAGTGAACACAGGTAGACAGGGCTTTCAGCAATTCGGTGCAAATCACTCCAGAACAGAACGTGATACTCCAAATTGATTCTACTGTGTTATTTACCTCAGAACATGACATGCGGCATTACACACCGATGGCCGTTATTTACTGGATTCCCGACTGGTGGTATTGAACTGCTCCAGTATGGCTTGACAGCTCACCCTGTGCTGAGATTTGTGCTTGACGCACACCATTCAAATCTATGCATGCTTGTTCATTTTCACACAGTATCTTTCTCCCCCACTACACCCCCAGTGTGGAATTAGACATCTGCAGCTTGTCTCAACCGGGTAGGTTTATTGGTCGTTACGCCTGGCTTAATGGCGTACTTGACAGGCTTCTCTGGCCCAGAGAACAGGGAAGGCAGGAGATCCTGAAGAAGGGAGCCCAGCATCAGCCCCCTCGGCACCAAACAACTCCCTGGTAATGAGTTATTGCCCCGCCAGGTTATACCAGGCTGTTATCTACAAAGCGACTTCATCCTCCACTAGCTGCTATTCTAAAGTCTGGGTTTGGTTTATATGGGCTGGGAAATAACATCACTTTAAATCGTCTGCAGTCTAAAAACTCAAATGAGCATTACTTATCTGCGCCGGTCGGCCCTCTCAGGCTTTTATTCATCCGTGTTCATTTGTGGTTCCGGTGTGTTCCGGTGCCAACTGACAGGAGAACAGATGTGGCATAGTACCGGGTTGAGGCTGAGACATTAATCACTGCTGTGACGTCTCTGAACGGGGCTTGCTTACCATAGACAAAACAACACGTCTCTTTCTTTCCTAGTTAGGTGACAGCTAAGCAGCTTGACTGTGACTTGCCTCGACAACGTTAAGGAAACATTTTCATTCATTCTTGACATGCCTATGCTCACGGACTACGGGCTACATTAGCACATTGTTAACAGTCCAGCTCCCCGAGGACAGCAGAGCAATTAACGAATGATCTAAACGAGCGGTAAATGGTGATGTATGTACGGGGGCGTTTACAGCTTCCTATGTCCACACGGCGTTTGGTAAGGCTTGGTCAGGTTTTACATGCACAACAAAACATCCCGTTCGAGGCTCTAATTTCAGTGTTTTCACAGCGATAACTTGAGAGGCGCCGCCCATGCTGGACGGGGTCAAAGGTGAGCTCGGGTGAAGGGGGGGCGAGTGATACGGTATTAGCTTGGGCACTGACTCCAGAGTGGTGGAAAGACTCCTGCAGCTGATTCTCTGTGTCACAAGTCCCCCCCAACACCCCTCTCCTCTGACCCCCTCCCTCTCCAGACAGAAGGGAGATGGGGAGAGACAGACGGTCACTAGGCCCCTCGGAGAGGCAAAACAAAAGCAAGCCTTTCACTTCATAAGCCTCCCGAAGCTTTGTCTGGAGATCCGCTGGTGACTTAAAGCCTGGCTGAGTGGAGCAGTACAACCAGCAGCAGCCCAGAGGACGGTTAGTGTGTCGGAGACGTAGGGGAAATAACAGAGGAGGAGTTTAGCCAGTCATCAACATGCATTTGTTATGTATCTATGGCTTGCTGTATAGAGCGGTTGACTTTGACCTAAAAAAATAGAGGGTATATTTAAAAGGGCTATACTCTATAATCAATATGGTGTTCGTATCCACCGGCTCGTATTTACTGAAGTGTATTGATGTAGGGGTCCAGAACGGCGATGGTCCAGCCAGATCCACCGAAGTTTTCATTAAATCATGACGCCTTGTGGCTTCCAACGCCTCCCCTTGCCCGACCACCGCCGTCGTCCAGGTCCGTGTGAACGACCACGCGTCCTCAGACGTTGTCCGTCACAGCCTACAGATGGTTTGCGACTCAAACAGCCGCGACCCCACGAACGTGTCCTCTGGGTACACGCACGGGTGAAAACAAAGCACCCAGGCGCGGTCAGTACAATTAGACAGATGGTGTTCGTTGGCGTAAAGCTTTTACAACTAATGACATTGCCTAAGCGTGCCAGCTGATTCAGACACTACTGCCTCTCTTAGGCTTAGGGCTGGGCTGGGTCATCCTCTGGGTGTGTCCTTGGGTGACCAGAGACGGTCGCGTTTTGCACATTTGGGGGGGCGCTCCCAGTGCTATGTTATCATTATGTCTTGGTGACCTCGAAAAGAATCCATAGACATTAGGTTTTATCTGTAGACATGGCAACATCTTAGTTGTTGCAGTGGTTCTTCTGGTTGGATTCCAAAGCCCTGGCGCATTCCACAGTGTTCCCTTGCAAGGCAAAATCCTTGAGAAAACATTCACATCCTCTTGGGTCTTGGAGTCAAATGACAACTTTGCATGTCCCCCCCCCCACGCCACCGCACGCTTCCTCTGATGTGGCTGGCTGGCATTTTGAGGAGCAACCTTTCCTGTCCCCGCTGAAAGTTTGGCCACTTTTTATTTTTATGGATGCTTGCATGCTTCTGGCTGATTAGACAGTTTCTGTTCCTGGTAGGTAAATGTTCCTGAAAGTTTTTTTTTTTTGTTCTTTGATAGACAACCACAATAAGTGGTCACTGGAAGTGGGATGGCAGTTTTTTTTTGTCTGGGTGGCATTTATTGTAATGAATGGTAAAATACTGTTTAATCAGACCAGTCCCAAAATGACCAAATCAGCTGTAGGAGCCCTTGTTTTCATACCCAATTGCTGTGACATGCAACCCTGCTAAAAGGCCTGTTCTCAAATGAAATGACCATGCCCTCTACAGAAATGTTTGCTAGTGTAAATAGTTCAAGCAACATGTACTGTGGGAAACACTGGTTAATTGCATAATGGTTGTCTACAGAGGATTCCATTTTACTTTGGTTGTGTAGCTGGGTGTTTCAGGCAGTTGTCTTTGCTCCTTTAATAAATATATATATTTTTTTCTATTACAAGAAATGCCCGTTCTGAAAGCACCTTGACTGATTATTTTTCAACAGAAACAACAGCTGCTGCTTTAGTTGTGTTACTTTCAGAAATCAGCCACGCCTGATGGTTGTTTGACCCCTTTCTCTTTTGTGACGCCACATCATTCATGGCGCTGGGGCTGAGTTTGGCTGAGTTTCATACTACAGTAGCAATTTCAGATCAGAGGGAGCCTCTATCAGATCCTGAAGCTAGTTGCAGAAGGAACATGCATAGCTACGTATTATGTCAACCATCATGCCTTAGGACACATGTGCCTGGGTTTACAAACCTATTCACATACCGTGGTAGTTTTGGCTCATTAAACTCTAGCAACCCGTAGGTTGAGCGCCTGTGCGAACCCGGTTTCCTCCAGCACATCTGAGCTTTCGGGTTGAGCAGGAAGTCAGGTAAGAGACCGAATGATTTGGTAAGATATGCATCAAGGGACACATTATGAACTTTGACTCTGGAGAGAAGCGGCCATAAACATTAAGCACTTGCAACGGATCAAAATTCACCATTGTATTTGGGGGGTTCGTATTGGAAGCTGGCGTAACCAATAAACCAGCCTGGTTGAGAACATAATTAGCATAATTTCTCCAGTCTCCGTACAAGAAATGGGTAGGCTGAGCCTGTTAGATGGGAGGCTACAAACTTACTCCTTCTCCTCCTAAACAATATTTATCCCTTCCTGTTGGCCCTAAAGAGGCTCCCTCCCCAATAGAGGAGTAGAAGAGGAATTAAAGAGACAAACGGGAGCTGAAGAATGCACTTCAGCACCGACACAATAGGCATGTTTTGTGAAAGATGAAAAGAACATTAGTCACCGCTAATGGGATTTAACGTTGGACTGTAACAGGCCCACAGAACACACCAAAATAAGCAGGATCCCAGGAGGGCCTAGGATTCTTACTTTGATCTAACCCAAGGGTATTCTTGTAACAACATTTTTGTAGCAAGTATACGTTTTAAAAATAGGTTGTTGGCATTCCAGATGAACCGTATTATTAAACCGTGGCAATACAGAAAATAAAAGTGAAATGTAACAGGCAAAATCCACAGGCAGTGTTCCCATATCTGGGTTTTGCTTTGAACTTTATAATGGTGTCTGACATTTTTTTGGGCTGTGTTGTCTCATTTGTAAAAGCCCACGTCCAAAAACTCATCTTCACTCTGACATCATCCTCACCTGACATCATCTTCTTCTGCCCTATGTGATCCATCCGCCAACTTATAATGACACTGTCTGGCAAACTCACTCTGATGCATTGTCATTGACATGCAGGGGTTTGAATCACTTTCTCTTTCCTTGCTTTTCATGATTTACTCATTTTGTATGGCATCTGAAACTTCCAGTCCAGTAACATTACATAGCATAGTCATAAAAGAAACAGAATTTTATCGGTAAAGGAAGTAAATAGGATGAAGAGGATTGCATTCTTCCTTAAAAGAGAGTTACATCATTTAATGTTAGAGAGGAATTGAGGTGTAGCATTGTATCATTGATATGAGA
This sequence comes from Novumbra hubbsi, assembly GCA_016801125.1. Lineage (NCBI taxonomy): Eukaryota > Metazoa > Chordata > Actinopteri > Esociformes > Umbridae > Novumbra > Novumbra hubbsi. The sequence goes on along the minus strand of JACXGK010002100.1, from coordinate 46,122 downwards.
TAAGAAAAGCATTGATATGAGATAAGAATAATATAAATAATATAAATTGCTATTATTATTTAAAATTATTTTAAATAGGATAATTTTGGTATTAAAATCCATCTCATTCAACACAGAATGTAAATGTACGTGATAAAGCATTAGGATGGGTTGGTATTACATTGGTGTCATAAATTCATGAACTTTTTAGTGGAAATTGACTTTTTAGCAAGTGCTAACATTACATTGGTGCCGTGACCCGGATCACTGAGTAACGCTCTCATAGCATAAAAGGAGGAGATCAAAGAGGGGTGATGTATTTAATGCTGTGAATGGGTGTAAGATAAAGATTATAAATGACAGTACATCATCATAGTTAACTCGAAAGTCATTTGTATTGCATATACGACATTGGCTCAGGTCACACATTATATGTAACAGCTATGCCATGTAAAGCAAGGGCCTACAAGGCCCCAAATCAAGCATTGCTTTGTTACATGAATCAGAATCAGAAACACTTTATTGCCAAGTACATTTGCACATACAAGGAATTTTCTTTGGTGCTATGGTGCATGACAACAAAAACAGTAAGTGGTATGGAATTAAAGTAAATATAAAATGTGCAAACATTTACTTAATAAGTTACAGTGCAATGTGCAAGAAGGGAGTCCAGAGAAGTGCATTAATGTAATACATTATATAGAAGTTATGTTATGGGGCCGAGAGTTTCAATGTCAGTGGGGGTTGTCAGGCCTTGTTGAGGAGGCCAGCTGCCAATGGGAAGAAGCTGTTTTTGTGGCGGAGGTGTTGGTCGTAATGGACCTTAGCCTCCTGCCAGATGGGAGTGGCTGAAACAGTTTGTGTCCAGGGTGGGAGGGGTCAGCCACAATCTTTCCAGTGTGCCTCAGGCTCCTGGTGGTGTACAGGTCCTCGAGGGATGGCAGATTGCAGCCAATCACCTTCTCTGCAGATCTAATGATACGCTGCAGTCTGCTCTTGTCCTTGGCAGTGGCAGCAGCATACCAGATGGTGATGGAGGAGGTGAGGATGGACTCAATCATGGCTATGTAGAAGTGCACCATCATTGTCTTTGGCAGGTTGAACTTCTTTAGCTGCCGCAGGAAGTGCATACTCTGCTGTGCCTTTTTGGTAATGGGTGTGATGTTTTGCTCCCACTTGAGGTCCTGGGTGATCATGATGCCCAGGAAGCGTAAGGACTCTGGAATAGTGACTGGGGAGTCACACGGGGTGATGGGGGTGGGTGGGGCTGGGTTCTTCCTAAAATCCACAACCATCTCCACTGTCTTCAGAGCGTTGAGCTCCAGATTGTTCTGTCGGCACCAGTTCACCAGGTGGTCAATCTCCCACCTGTAGGCGGTCTCATCCCCACCAGAGATGAGCCCAATGAGGGTGGTGTCATCCGCAAACTTCAGGAGTTTGACGGATTGACGACTGGAGGTGCAGCAGTTTGTGTACAGGGAGAAGAGCAGAGGGGAAAGGACGCAGCCCTGAGGGGATCCGGTGCTGATGGACCGGGGATCGGAGACATGTTTCCCCAGCTTCACGCGCTCCTCCTGTCAGACAGGAAGTCAGTGCCTCTTCAATGGTACCTCTTGCTGGGAAGACAGAGGAAGCCCCAAAATGTGCTCTGAGATAACATTCACATTCTCATCTTTCACAGATATTAGAGTATGTTTGCCTTCATTATCTGTCCGAAATATGTCAACACATTATCTCCAGGGTTTGATCGGTTTTGGGAGTCCTGATTGTTTACACTGTTCCTGATCTTCTCTAATATTGTTTAGGCATAATGAACCAGTAAATGCTGCAACGCTTTGTTAGAAACAACTGTAGCAAATAGAAATTTGATAAAAATGACAAAAAAGGTATTTTGGAACTAAGGTGATATTATGTAATGCCCAGATTTTCACCTCAATATGATCTCAAGGCATTTATAGCTACATGCCTTAAACAATGGTTGAAGCTGCACACATACCACATAAATAAATAGGCTGCCGTTCTCTGAAGAATTCCTTGGCAGTGAGGACTGATTTATAAATCAAACCTTTGAACCTGTTCCAGTTAATCAAGGCGGGTCGGGTTGGGAAAGGAAATGGCCGTACTATATGTCCGACATCGGACCATGGTGGATACCAAAACCTACTACATAGTCTATTCTTCTGTAAAGACAGATTTCAACAGTTTTGCTCTTGATTACATCAAACAACTCGCTGGTCCTCTTTAGAGAATAGACAGTCGATATTGTCATGTTTGGAGCCTTGATGGTGAAAGACATGAAAAAGTCCTAAGGTATTGCACCGTTCTGTGCATTGTGGGAAGAAGCATAGGGTTAGGATGGAACATGTGGAAAAGGGAAAGTCTTTATGTGTTTTCGCCTTGTGTAATCAGATGTGCACGCACGATGTAAAAACAAAAGTGCTGACATGTAAAAACCCAGCTGTCCCAGTACCCAACACAAACAGGGGTTTTCCCAATGAAGGTAATGGCCGAAGTAACATGTGGCATGTTTTTCTGGCGGAAACAGAGTAATTTCGGTCTCTGTTGGCCCTGGGATCCAATGGCCTTTAGAAGTACTCCTCTACCAAACTGATGGCCAAAGGAAAATAAAAGCAGACTTCCATGAACTACACTCTTTAACAGCTGTTACCATTTAGTTGGAAAACCACCAACATTCCTCCCTGCAGAATGTATATGTGACATTTGAGATAGCAATCGACGTTCACATTCTTCCAGGGTGGTTACACTCCAGCGATTCCTTCCCCTTCCAAAAGTAAACACAGAGCAACATACCGCTGGCCAGGTTAGAATTATGACTTCTGGATGTTGTCTTTCTGTCTCTCCTGCACACAATACATGCTATCATTATGTTTTTGGTGTGTTTTGCTTTTCAACCAGAGTCAAAGCATTTCTCAGTATGGCCATGTTCCCGTCTTAGAACAAGCATTCGTAGATACAGAAATGTAACTACTACTTAACTACTACATCAGGAACATACATACAATTTAATGGATGTGAACAATTTGAGCAGTATGTTTACTTTCTATAGAAGAGCATAAAAAGGGATTATAGTATCATATCTTAAACAAAATAACATAACTGTTTGGCAAATTTCCCCAAAATTCCTAAAAAAAACATGTCAAGCATTCAAGGTGCAGAAACAAGGTCCAGCTACACAAGCGCAGAACATATTTAACCACATCAGCCCGACATGATCAGATCTCTTCACCAGCCAGATTGTCTGAGGCCAGCTACCTAGACAGCTGATGAAGCACATTTCAACATAAAAAATACATCCTTCTTGTCCCCTCCAGGTTCTTGCCCACAGACCCCCCTCGAACTGGCTTCAGTCAGACAATCATCAACTTCAATTACCACTGGCACGTTGAAGAATTGTGGTATTCACAGATGAACACCGGTTTCAAATATACTGTGCAAATTGTTGTTTTCTTCTCGGCATGATTTGTTATTGGCTTTGTTATTTGCCTATTGATTTCTTCACCTGGCTCATATTTGTTGTCAAATGGGTAGGCTGTTTTGGATTGTGGCTGGAGGGAGCTGGAAATTCAGAAATTTTTGTAATTTCATGGTTGCTAAAAATTAGGTACCAGATTTCCCGACTTGCCTGACGAAGGGTTAAAACACTTGTTTTGACTCCTGAACCGAAAGTCCCTACTTTAAGTGTTTACGTGTGTTCACATAAGAACAAATATGAATTCTTAATTCAAGAGCTTTTGGAATAACCTACAAAAAACATATCCAAGTTTGTAGAAACACTCTTATCAACAAGCCAGCAAAGGCTTGCCTACACACTTTCAGCTTTCAAGTTTCCTTCCCTCATCCTGCCCACAATAAGCATTGTTTGATCTCAACAAACACAGCTTGGAAGTACTTTTTCCAGAAACATTGCTTAAGTCGTGGATGACATGCTTAGCCTCTGTTCAATTTGACTTTGGGTATACTGTAATGGTTTTTCAGGTATCTAACAAAAGGTTGTCTTATGAATGAGAACAAACTGAATGGACTGACTTTTAGTATGTATTACTGGAGAGATAAGATGGAAATGTTTATAGCAACAGAGTAAAAATAATATACTAGAAGAGAACACTGACTGACTGTATGAATTATGTAAGAGGTGGAAGAAATCTGATTATATTACACAGCCTGGATATTACTTTGAGCAAAGCCAAGATAGGCACTGGACATTCCAAAGTAAAATAACAAAGGAGCTGTTTCTAGCAGAGCCAGAGTACACGGTCTGTTTAACAAATAAACTTAAACAAATGTTTGAATGCAATGTGTCAGTCCTTTTGTGTTCACTATACAAGCAGGGCACTTGAAAATGAATATCCCAAATCAAACATCTGTTACCCAAGTGTAATTCCTCTATAGCTCTCCTACTCCTCTGAATCCACTCAAGTTGAATCAGTGCCCTATCGCTAAAGTAGTACAGATCGCATGCCTAGAAAGGTCATTTCTGAGGCAATATTTTCAATGTTTCTGTCACTTCCTAACAACATGTGAAGATGTGTTGTTTATTGCTTTATTGGGTGTGGTGGTTGCTTTTCTAAATTACACTCGTTAAAAAGCTAAGAAGCTGTTAATATTTTGCCTTGCCTACCACCAATTCCTGTTTCCCTGCACAGTACCTTTCAAGTACTGTGCAATTTAAAAGTCACTCCCGTCCCAATTTTATTACCAGTTGGTAATTTAAAAGCTCTCTCTTTATATGTAAATATTTAAATATACACTGATCAAAAAAATTCAAGAAACATTCAAATCACACATGGTGTGATCTTGATAAACTTAATAAACTAAATATATTAAAGATAAAAAATCTTTACTGTACATTGTATAATTTATTGAGAACAAAATTATGTAACAACGGGCAATGGAAATTAAAATCAACAGCTGACAGTGGACTGGATTCAAACTCGAAAATTAAAGCAAACCATTGAAATCACAGGCCGTTCATGGGACTCAGTCGACAGGGTCATGGGACTCAGTCGACAGGGTCATGGGACTCAGTCGACAGGGTCATGGGACTCAGTCGACAGGGCCATGGACGGCCAAGGCTCATTGATGCACGTGGGAAGTGAAGGCCGGCCCCTGTGGTCCCGTCCAACAGACGAGCTACTGTAGCTTATATTGCTGAAAAGCGTAATGCTGATTCCGATAAAAAAAAGGTGCCAGAACACACAGTGCATCACAGTTGGTTACATGTGGGGCTGTGTAGCCGCAGACCAGTCTGGGTGCCCATGCTGACCCCTGTCCACTGCCAATTGGCACATGAGCATCAGAACTGGATGCACTATGGGAAGAAGGCATGTCAGCGGAGGCAGTGTGACGCTTTGGGCAATGTTCTGCCATTCTGCCGTTCTGCCGTTCACGTGGATGTTACTTTGACACGTACATTAGCATGGTTGCAGACCATGTACACCTCCTCATGGAAAAGAGATTTCCTGATGGCAATGGCCTCTTTCGGCAGGATAATGTGCCCTGCCACAAAGCAAAAATCACAGTTGGCCGCTCCATGGCTGTCTAGCTGACTAACTGGCTGACTGGCAGACAGGAGAATCAGTCGGCAGCGGATGGCCTGACATGGCCAGACGACCGGTCTGCAACCATCCGCCAATCAGCCAGCCCAGCACACCGCCTCCCTGGCACAGTCTGCCAGGCAGGGCCCATTTCCACTGATCCTGTAGTAGGTTAGTGCCCACAGTCTGCCAGGCAGGGCCCATTTCCACTGATCCTGTAGTAGGTTAGTGCCCGCAGTCTGCCAGGCAGGGCCCATTTCCACTGATCCTGTAGTAGGTTAGTGCCCACAGTCTGCCAGGCAGGGCCCATTTCCACTGATCCTGTAGTAGGTTAGTGCCCACAGTCTGCCAGGCAGGGCCCATTTCCACTGATCCTGTAGTAGGTTAGTGCCCACAGTCTGCCAGGCAGGGCCCATTTCCACTGATCCTGTAGTAGGTTAGTGCCCACAGTCTTACGCAACGCTGCTAGCAGCCACTCATTCAAGCTGCAGTGCCACGGCAAACTGGGATGACCTGAATTAGAAGGGCTGTCCCTTTATAATGACACACTGTTCTTCCTATACTTCCTAAATGGCACTTAAGGTCTCTAAAATGATACTTCACCAATGCCTTAACTATACCAACAAATCCATACATCTGACAGTGAAGACTAACAGAAGTCCAACTGTCATTGCATTCCGAGGGGTGACATTCATTCCAACAGCAGCAACTTTGACCTCATTAAGGTCATGTGACCTCATACAAGGGGTTAGGGTTGCTGTGTGCTGTAGCTGAGTACTTTAGTGCTATAGTCTTTGGGACTGACAGTAAACACAAGTATACGTTCATCCTACAGTGGTAGAAGGATAATTTCTCCTATATACTTACCTCTCTGGCCTACTGTTCATCGGCAGAAATGTCACCGAGCAAACCTTTACCATTTATAACAGACGTTACAGAGCACCGACATGCCTACTTCTCTGACTCATCAAAATATGACTGAACACATTCATGTGATGGTTAGTCGGTGTACTGTGGCTCTCCAGCAGAACATGGCTAATCCCAGACTTTGATGTTGCCGGGTGTCTATTTCTAAACCACTTCCTCAAATGGCTGTTCAATAATGACCCTATGACGGTGCCAGCCAGAAGTCTACGGTCACACGGATGCCTAGGTTTTGAAAGGACCTCATTACTCTCTACAAAGACTAGACTCGGGGGAAGAGAACACATGGCCCCACTTATTAGAACGGTAAGATCTTTAGGACTGGTAACTAGCACCCCAAGGCTCTCCAATATACTGATGAAGGGCAGTTTTCTCTTTCGTTGACCCTCCCACTTTGTCTAACTTCCTATATTTCTACCTCTCCCTGTTTCTCTCTTCCATTCTCGCTCTCCCTCAATGTCTTGGTCTGTCTCCGTCTCCCTCCCGGAGCAAGTTTTTTGGCTGACACTAATGGGTAAGAAGAAGGTCCTTCTGGAGTCCCATTTTCCTGACTCCGTGAGGTTTGTGATGCCAGTGCATAAGGCCATTAGGGCCAAGGGCCTGGGTATACTCTCGCCCAAGAAACGTTTCAGGTTATAGAAATGGGTAACAGCAGTGCGAAAGTGCTTGCCTTCTGATACAGCTTAAATCTCTCGGTTTCTTACAACGCACTAGTTCTTTGGGTCCCACTGCCGGGGTTGTTTACAGTTTTCTTCCTTCCACTTCTCAGGGAGGCACTGCGGGTAGTCTTTCTTAAAATAAATGGAACCAGAGACAAGGGGAAGACGGGTCTGTTGGGGGAATATCTCAAACCAAAACATATCGATGCTCTGCTTTCGCCGGGAGGGTCATTCTGACGTTGGAAAAGTGGTGGATTGGGTGGAAGTGGGCTCAGGTGCTCATTTTAGGGGGACCGGAATGGGGGGAATGGGGGGGAATGGGGGGGAATGGGGGGAAGCCACATCCAGCCTCTCCAGGGATGCTGAATGATGTATTGACTCAGTATGATTAGGCTTTGTTGTGAACAATTTATTTTGTAGTCTGGTAGAGTCTAGCTTAAACAAAACATTAGCTAGGCAGAGGCCAAGATTCTGGGGTGGGGTTGGTTTTACCTGAATTGAATGCAAAGGAGGCACTTGAGATGGATGCGCCCAGCTCCTTCATTTTTGGAGAAAGAAAGCGCATGCACTGTTTATGTGTGGCTGACGGTCGGGTGTCTTCTGTTGCGGGGGAGATGCAGGAGCCGGCTGTTTTTTTTTTAATTCTGATTTGTGTGGGGCACAACAGTGGGATCCTGCATGTTCCCAGGTATTGCTCATGGACCTTCCCACACTGTCGCAGTTACAGAATAACATGATTGGTCCGGCGACATTGAGTGAATTGAGGTCACCCAGATGAACCCGTGGCCATGCTCCAGGATGGCAGGCGGATTGCCAACGGAATTCTACGAGAAGATCCAGGGCCTCATTGGTCGATGTGTGTTGTGTCTTGCGTGAGTGCATCAGGGTTGGTGTGTTTCCATTGACTTGAAGCAACCTGAAGATCTAGCGATCTGTGGCTTTGCTTTGTGCTGACTATAAGGTCTTTCTGTAGACCAGGAAAAGGCACTTTACAGGGTGGTCCATGTATATTTGTTTAAGGTATTGAGTCAGGTTAAAAGGTGCATGAGGTGGTATCATCTTCCAGGTAAAACTGGGGTAAGAGTGAGGCCTTGTTATGTGCGGCATGGGAGGACAGGGGAGCTCCTAGGATTCCTGGGGGATTGGAATGGGGTGGAGAGGGGCTCTGGATTCTAGGGGTGTGTCTGGGTTATAAGGGGTGGGTCAGGAAGAATCGGGAAGTGGTGGCTCAAGTGGTGGTGGCAAGACCAATGAGGCGGAGGAGGCTCCCTTTCCGTGATGTCATACAGAGGATGACCTGGTGGCATTGTGGGCTGCTGGACGACTTACAGCCTCACCCGCCGGACTTCTTCTGGTCTGGTCCGTTCTGGTCACCACCGGCTCAGGGCGCCGGTCTGGGAGGGCGGCCACGGCCTGGTAGACCTCAAGAGCAGGTTGACTGGCATGTCAGACACACCCGTGGTGGGGGGTTGTGGGCTCTGATGGTGTTGCTGGGAATAGATGGAGGGTTCAGTAGAAACCCCGGCTCTTATATGGCCTGGAGACCTTCAGTGAAATGTTTTACATGAAGCCCTGGCCACTAATAGTTGGTTGGCTCGGGTTGACCCTGGGATTGGTGAGGGTTGTCCTTTTTTTTGTTTGACGACGAGACTGTCCAACATGTTCTCCCTGTATGCGCCAAGTGGAACCCGTTGATGTCATTGTTGGAATCTGTGTGTGTGTGATGTTGGGGGTCGGTCTTTTGGTTTAGGGATGTTTTAGATGGGGCTCAGGCATTGAAGGAGAGAGAAGGATACTCAAGTCTTGCTGAGTTTTTTGTTCTGTTTGGTCGACAAGGAGGAACCAGGTCGGGGGGGGGGGTTGGAGGTACCCTGTGCTGTTCTAGAGGGATGGTCTCTGCGGGCTCTGGGGTGGGATGACCATGTTGACTTGTTTGAGGGGGTTCGGGGCAGCTGTCAGTGTGGGTGGACAGGGGGGTCTTGAGGTCAGACTGTATTTGGTGTCGAGGTATGTGTCTGTACATGGTGCGGGATGCATGCGTTCGTAGCAGCACACCATGTGTTCCCCACGGGGGACGGGGGTGTGTATGTGGGGGAGCGCTGCGGTTTGGCGGGTGGAGATTTCTCAATATGTAGACGTCTTATTTAGTACAGCAATATTTAAAACTTGTTGGATGTGGTTCCCTGGATGGAAAGGAGCATGGCCAAAACTGAGGATTACGGTCGAATTTGGCGCAAAGCCCTGCCGAGCCACGGACGCCCTCACTGGCACGCCACGCTTGTCGAGGATGCCCGAAACCTGCCTGAGGTGTCGCCCGGTGAGAGGCGACAGAGCGTGGGAGGTTTCTCACCCTCGGGGAGCTGTCGCTGGGGATGACATGGTCTGCGCCTGTTGGTGTACCTCCAGCTTGCAGTGACAACACATATGCACTACCAAAAAACAAACGGTGGCACATTACATCATGGAGTCCTGTCGACTGCCTCCATCTGCTCCACGCCCAATGTACGCCAGCAGTAGCGCTGCGCAACATAACACGTACCGCGCTGCACCTGAGACTATGCAACAAGGGGGTCCTCCAAAAAGAAATACAGGTTCACCTCTGTGATAATATAGTTCGTTATAGGGCACAGCCAATGAACCTAGACGTGGGCAGGGATTCAAACCAGCCTAATGTGAGATACGGTAACGTATACAGGAGCTTTAGAGAGGATATAAGCTCCTAAAGCAGTCTTTTCCTCCTGACCGTGTCCCCGAGGCTCAGAGGGGCGGGGCTCGCGCACGGCATGCTGGGTCAGCTGGCTGGCGCCCGACACTCTTCCCAGCTCAAATAACCCAAAACACATGTTTAGGATCCCTCCCCCCAAACCTGCCATTCCAGAGACTTCAAAGCCTCAAATCTCTCCAGAGAGGGTCGTGACACGAGGGGCATCCTGTTTCCTACAGAGACCACCACACAGGCAAGGGGTTCATAAATAGTGGAGTACAAAGGGGAACGGAGAGCAACTGGGATTCAGTGAGGGAGAAGTCTTACACGACCCCAGAGTGATCCCCCCCCCCCCCCCCCCCCCCCCCCCCCCC
>JACXGK010002100.1:0-35827 GCA_016801125.1 Novumbra hubbsi | reverse complement strand
GATCTTGACAGGCGTCTTTGGGGGGCATGATTAAAAATCCCAACCGCCAAGAGAGTGGCTTTGTGTGTCTGCGTCTCCAAGGACACCTGCCTCACAATTTCAGAACAAACAGCTACCTCACAACAATAATAGGAAATAAATTAAGTTTCCAGGGGAGAAGGGCACACACTTTATTCCTTCATGGAGGCTGAGATTCCAAAGGCTGGAAAATGAATGGTAGCTTTGTGTTGCGTTGAGCAGTTTTAAATCGTCTGTCTGTTTAACAGGGGTAAAGGATTTGGGAGACCTGAATGACAATTTTATTACCACACACGTCTAATCCGGTAATGGTTGTCATGATTGGTAATTTATACCGTTTCTTTTTCCTTTTTCAACACGCAGCCTCGGCACCCCATGGACGTGTAATTCCAGTAATCTGTTTGTCGACCGGTCTGGCCAACGGCCACGCATCTCCAGTGCCGTTCCATTACCGTTGAAATTCCACCACGCGTTCAGCCGTCCTCAGAGGGGCCCCGCTTCCCGCGGCTATGCCGGCGCTGCTAAAATGGCGTCCCTACAGTTTACAACAAAACCCCCGCTCAGTGTAGTGCGGTCAGACCACCAGCCTGCCGGGGTGAGGGAAAAAAGTCCCTCCGGCCAGAGCGGGCTCAGTCTGAGGGGGGAAGAGCAAGTTGGAAGGCCACCCCGCTGGTGGCTCACACTAAAGAACACCGATCAAAGCGCACGGGCGCCCCAGCTCTTCTCTCGGGCCATCAGAGCCCTCTACTTGACCAGTGCGGAGTGCACCAACAGATGCGCAAAGGGAGTGGTTCTGTCCGCCAGCCTAGGAGATCTTGTTCTCGTCGCTTCTCCAAGGGGATGGCCAAGGAGGACCGCAGCTCAGACGCTCCATCTGCGGGTCGTCATCAAACTTCTCACCCCGGGTTTCGCGGCGGCGAGGAGCGAGAGGGAGAAACGGGTGGATGCTTCGGGAGAGTGGGAGAGTGGGCGGTTGGGGGAAAGGAAACCGAGACACAGAGAGAAAAGGAGAGAGCATTTAGTATCGAGGGGGAACGTACCCATTGTGTTTGGAAGACTCGGGCTGTCCGACGCAAACAGGCCCAACGAAGACGCCGTAAACATCCGGCCCCCTCCACAACGGCATCCCCAGCCTGCGTGCCGCCTCATTGCCTCCACCCCCCCCCTCATCCCGAACCCCCCCCGTCTGGCTGTTTGTCTCATGCCCACCCTCACCTTGTCTGGCCAACCCCAGCGCGGTGCCACGCGCTGCTTTCAGCCCCTCCATCCTCCCGCCCCCACCCTCCCCCGGGCTGCCAGTGTGCCCTGGTCTGGGGGGGGGGGGATTGGGGGGTCCACCTTTTGTGTAGCGTCGCCCCCCGGCCACGTTCTCATTGTTCTTTGCGGGCCGGTACAGACCGCGGGCCAGGTCATGGGGGGGGGGGGGGGGGGGGGGGGGGGGGGGGGGGGGGGGGGGGGGGGGGGGGGGGGGTTTGTTTGTTTACGGAGGCCCAGGGTTCGGGGTGTTAGAGTCGATACTGCCAGAGAAAGGGAGAGTGCTGATTAAGTGGAAGCTTTGAAAAAACGCTGCGGAGCGCAGACGCCGCCTCTGATGGGCGCGGTGCTTTGTCATGTGGCAGCCAGGGCTTACCCAGAAAACCCCACGCAGCCTCTGGAGCCGGGTCCCGACACAGACACTAACAGCCACATACTCATCGTGTACATCCAATCAGATTCAGCACGGCCAATCCAATTAGAACCAATTTGGGTGACGTGAACAGCTTTTCTGCTCATTTCCCCTCTTGGCTGACAATACACATTAGAATACCAAGAACGGTTAAAACATCTTTTAAAAAACGGCCAAACGGTCTGGGTTGTCTGTAGTCCAATTGCAGTGTCCAAGATCAATGACCACAATTACGGACAATTACACATTTTGGGCAAGGTAAGACGTCACATTGATGTGACACGAATGGTGTAGCCGAACTGTAATTGAACTTGGATTTCCAGCAGTGGCGTTAAATGTTGTTTATCTGGGAAAATCCCATCAAATGTGCTGATGTTAATAAATCCCCCCAAGGCTCACTGGACAACTTTGAACTGATTATTCAACTCATAATATTCAACTCAATGATCAAATTATTCCATTGACGATTGCTCTAAACTGTTTTGGTTCGAGCAGTAAGAATCTATATATTCAGTAAATCTGAATCAGAGTAAGAATCTGAATCAGAATAAAAGCCTGACAGAGGGCTTTATAAAGAGCTACCGAACCCACATGTTCTGGTTCGATGGTACAGCTCCATTAAGCTTAAGGGCTTGTAATTGCGTAGCGATTAGCTTTGGGTGACAGTATTTGGTTTGGTTTCTCTACAAACATTTATCCCATTTCTGACCAGACCAAGGCAGCATTGATCTACACAGCAGCTCAAGTCCCCCAGCAGACAGCTGGATTCCATCTTAACACGTCGTCGTTAACACCGGCACACACACACACACTCCGGCATGCACACAAAAGCATGCATGCACACACAAATCATACAGAAACGCACTCACCCAGGGCTGTGGCCCCTCTGATCTGTAGTATCCCAACTCCTACAGTGTGGTGCTACATAGCACTGTGGAAATGACGGCTTATCTAACCACAGGTGGGAAGACATCTGAGGCTTACAACAATCGATGATAGCAGGATTGACGACCAAGTCATTGACTCGCTCTCGTAATTCCGTTTATTTTTTATCTAAACGCTATGTCCTAAAACATTGTCCGTCTGTATTAAAGACCCGAATATATGATGCTGGATGCTTCATTTATTTTTCATTAAAATAATAAAGTGTCCCGCAGCGTCTTGCTGATGGAAGAACCTAAATACTGCATGAAACATTCTGTGGGATGTTTATTTTTCCATTGGTTTGAATAATTTAATTTGGATTACAAATAGACATTTTTCTCGGTCACAGCGAGAGCTTCTATAAACATTGGGTCATTATTGAGGCGATAGATACATTGCCTCCCACAGACACCAATACTTAAAATAGCCATGTGGAAGGAATCTTTTACAACTGCTCAAGATAATTCACAGCTTTCGCTTTCTGTAATTAAGAACATCTTACCATCCCCCATTGTGGGTTGATTCACACTGAAAAGTTATGTTTGTACTGGAGGTTATGGAATTTGTTGGTGACATCTCAGACAGGCTGTGAGAACCCAATCTCACAAAGGGTCATGGGAGAAGCCCTCAGGGTGTTTGGGGGGGGAGTAAAATCCTTCCCCACACCCTCAGAACCTCTCGATGCTCCCAGAGACACAAAGCAAGGCCTTGAACCAGGAAGAGACTGTTGGATAGAACACAATAATCCCCGTTTGTACTGAGACTCTGTATTCTTAATGACCCCAGACTACAACCAATGTGATATAAGTACATGGACTGAGTACTGCACATTTCATAAGTTGTTTGTGTGTTCAAAGACATACAGAATGTTTACTGTTGTTTAACCAGGAGACCCATTCACAAATGTGCCAGTTCTTTGGTATTCTACACTTCTCCACCCTGTGGATTACTCATAGGTGCCACACATATAGTGACTAGGGCCACCATATTCGCTCTCAAATTGGCTTCCGACCACAATTGTTTGAGCGTGGGTTGCTATAGAGACAGACGTTGGCCCAGTTGCCTTGGATTCTCAGTTCTCAGCACCCTGACAGCAGGAGTCCTTGAAGAACAGAGCAGAATACACAGTAAAATATATAACACCACTATCTGCCTCGTGTGAACGTGAAATACGGGTGTTCATTTTTGCTCCCGTGAAGACTTATTCCCTTTCAGAGACCGAATAAGAATGACCTGACAACCTATTCCCCCATTAGCCAGTTCACTTTTGAAGAGAAAACATCGGAAATGTATTTCCTGTATGACTTCCACTACGTACTCATACCTGCTATTCTCTTCTATAAATCCTGGTTGGAATGACCACAACAATGCAATGCACGACTAAATACCAGATGTCCTCCACTGGGTCTTTGTCTTTCCATTTCAACCTGGCAACAACAAGGCGATCCTGTCTCCTGCAACCACCTTGCTAACTAAAGCAACGATAGTAGCGACCAGCCGTAACAGGCCTTAAGCACAGGCGAGTGCTCCAATGGAAATCCTTCCCAGGTCCAGGTAGCGTAGCGGCACACTATCTGGACCTCTGGACGTCGGTGCTAATCTCTGTGCGACAAGTGCGGCTAAAATACTGGATTATCCAGCGTGAGAAGCTGTTGCATCTGGTTGAGGTGGGGAAATAACTACCACTCAACTGTCGTCAAGCCCTCTTATCACAAGAGTGTCCAGCGAGGGTCGAGCTGGTGTACCTGGAGCCACTGACAAAGTGTTAAGCGTTGATCAAGGTGCACTCGGGAGGAAAGGCCAAGTGCTTCACTCAGACTAACTGCAGAGGAAAAGGCCATGTCCCCATGGTGTGAAACTTGGGGGTGGGGGGTTGTATACGGGGTGTGTGTCAGTGCCAGGTTTGTCGACGGCCCAGATCACACGAGCTGACCAAACGCCCCATGCTGAAAGGCTGCAGCTGCGTCTCGGATATGAAGGGACCCGTTTAACTAGAGGCTTCAACTTCATTAAATGTTGAAAGTATTCAAAGAGATGGGGCTGAATACGTCTGTTTTGAGGATATCTAATTCATGGCAGATGGACTGTGTCGCTTAGCTCTGGCGTTGGAGTAAAAACATCAATGGATTAAATCCTCGTTCTGCCCTGTCAAAGACCTAGAGTATTGCAAAGCTAAGCAATACCAATGGGGACAACCTCTTAATCATCAAAGACACACAGCCTGTACTGTAAAGTCGTTAACCAGGTTCTCTGGAAGGATGCCTGTGTCAAAAGTTGACATATTCGCCTGTGTAATGCTTTCAAAGCAGCCACGTCAACGTACCGTCTGCCAAATTGGAAAACCAGTGAACAGACAATGCCAAGTTTACGTTTGAGCCCTGAGGTTTTTACTGCTACAGTGATAATGCAGCTTGGAACTTTTTCTTAACCCTTGGCTTCCTACTCATTGCCTAGGGACATAACCAGAACCCTGGATAGATTGCTATGTTCCGTTTCTTTTAACGGCACATGACATTTTTACTACATACCTAATATCTCGAGGTCTGGACGTTCAACAGAAAACACGGCCATAATATGAAGTTGTCTTCCTATGGATTGCATTTTACGTTCAATTTAAATTCCCATGACATTTGGTCATTGCGCGCAACCACAATTTAGAGTGACGAGTATTTCACATAGTAAACTGAAATTACAATTCAATCGTTATATTTAATGATTTCCCAATAATCTTAAAAGAAGTAATAATATCTGAAATGTTTTCGTTTGACTTTTCAAATCCTCTCCCAGACCCCAAGCATTCAGTATCAGGGGGCTACAGGAAGAAAGACATGGTACAGTGCTGCAAAGTCTTGTGATTAATGGCTGAACCCAGTCTGACTTGACGGGTTATGAACAGAAAAAAACGAATGGCCTTACTAACCAGGCTGATGTCATCAAATCCCACTAATGACTGTAAGTGAAACAGGTCATAATAAAGTTACAACGTGATACTGACTGACAGTCCAACATATTCCTAGACGATACCAGCAAACCTACAAATGAAGCCAGTATAACAGCAAATTGAGCTGACCAATGAAGAATTTCAATCGGATATCTGCAAACCCGTCTACATAACCTAATGCCCAGAAATTCTGGATGGAATCCGGCCCATAAATCTATTTGTAGAAACTTAAACAGATCTACGTTGTGATATTGTTGTTATGTAGAATGACAAACACAGCACATTCCTCAAAGAGGGATTCCCTAATAAACAAAAATAGATAAACAGCAATAAAGTTAAAAGCTACAATTTCCGCTGTTAATTTCCTTGTGCGTTGCCATACTCACTAGTGTATTCGCATTAGTCACTGTCCTGTTGTGATTGTTGCTGAACAGTTTCCATGACTACAATCTGCTGCTACTTCACATTACTATTTCTAAACAAATAATGAAGTGGTTCTAAACAAGCATATGAATGAAACAAGACCCCCCTTCCAACACACACGAACACATTACAGTTTTCATAGCTTTTCATGAGTGACAAGGTTTTTATAAATAAAAATCCCTCCCAAAAAATACTCTAACCTAAATTTGAACTTGAATTACCTTTTATGCTTAAACCTAACCTAATGCAAACTTGAACTACTAAGTCTAACCATAACCCTAGCACCAATCCCTATACCCATTTTGAAAAGCCTGTACTTGCAAAAAGTGTATTTTCAAGTTCTTGAAAGAGTCTCACCGTCTGGTTCCCCCCCCAGCCAGCCCAGTCTTCCCCTCCTGCTCGATAATTCCCATCAAGTTCACAGAACAGAGAGGCAGGCGGCTTTAAAAAGAAGATGGTGGAAATCCACAACCCGTTCAATTAGCCTACGGATTCCAAGAGTCCCCTCACACACTCCAAAATGTGTCAGTACTTGAAACTCTTCTTCCACGGTGTCTTTAAATGAAATCTCTCAACTAGTGATGTCCAGTTGCCCGACAACTTGGCCCCTCAAACCCATGTCCGCCTCACTTCACCAGGAAATCTCTGGTGACCTCACACCTTACCCCTCACCTACACTGTCAGCTCATCCCTGAGCATAGGTCGCATCGCCTGCAACATAGAGACGTTGATAAACGTTGCCTTTGTCAAGAAACCAACGCTTAATCCTAAACGACCAAACACAAACGTCTGCGGGGTCAAATGCAACATGTATGACCTGCTTCTCAATCTTTAGTGTGCCCATTTGTGCCACCCATCTGCCATATTTTGATTGGTTCAAAAGTCAAGATGCGGCAGGAGAGACAGTCGCGTGAATTGACCACCGGCTTGAGTCCCGTGTTCGGGGGAAGTCCTCGTATGAAGGAAGCCGTACTGGTAAAGCTGTGTGACATCTTCACATTTGCCAATTTCCTTAACACCGCATCCTCCTTTGATTAACGAGGTACCTGATGGTAATATGCTGTACTTTGTTGCTTTATATACATCCTTCATTAAGGACAGCTGAATTTGGACAGAATTAGAAACTTTTTTCATTTAAAAAAGAAAAACAACGACACGTAGACAGGATAGAGTGCCTAACCTCAAGGCCCGGCAGTCTGGATCAGACATCATCTAGGAAACAGGAAACGGTGTGTAGGGATATTTTCATATCAGCGTACTTCAGGTACTCAGACCATTCTAATGTCATTTGAACACTTCTTTTTTTAATAGATTGTTACATCCTGATAACATATATTAGACTTGGGGAGTTTAATTAAAACTCAGTAAAGACCATTTAACCCTGACCCTCCCTGAACAGAAAACAGCCCGTTGAAACCCTTGTGAAACAGATTGCTTTTTCTGCTCCATCTAGAGCACTTATCTAGCAATGCATGACTTGCTCTACATGAGGCAGTCTTTTCTAATGGTGGATAATAGTTTTTGTCGGTCAGATTAATTAGGTTCCCTATTTCTCCCATTTAATGGATGAGATGTGATCTGTAAACAACAACAATGGTGTGTGAGTGTGGTGTTTTGTCTCTGTGTGTGAGCGTCCTGTGTGTTTCTAGAAGTATTTTCAACAGACCTGTTTGTGTGGACACTTGTGTGGCGACACGCGGTAGATTGATGACGATCAGAATCTGTGGAGAGCAGACATTTTAGAACACGAGCAAAGAGGGTAGAGAAAACAATCTAACCTGGGGCGTCAGAATCCCTTATACATAAAATATAAGATGAATTTTAAATATCGAAATACACACGCGTATGCAAAGGGAGAGAAAAAGTAACGCAATTCAACACTTTCCGTGCACCTCAAACTGCTTCGTTCTGCTTTGCTCCGCGTGAGCATTTCACCTGTATATGTACATAGAAGCTAGATGTAAACCGAAGCAATTTTGCTGGATGACCATATAAACAATAGTCAGGGGAAATGATGTCTCAATGCAGGCAAGATGTCCATATGGACGGGGTGATACGTGGGTACAGGGGCTGATGGAGAGGCTGGTGTACAGACGGCCACAATACATTAATCCCAATACAATATGCATATTTCCCCTCCTGGCCTAAACAAAATACCAAAAATGGGAACATTAGAAGATTCTTGAGACAGCTGTCACAGTGAACTGGGCCCCGAGCTGTTTGAGGAAGATGGATGCTGTTGTGATGTCCTGCGCTGTCTGGTAGTGGAACCTGGCCTGGGAAGATAAGACCTGGTCTGTAATCTGTAACCTCCCCAGTGCAGACTGCCATATCAACCAATGCATTTAGTGGACTATTAAGCCGTGTTGTCGATGAGGAAAAATGCCAGATCACTGATGTGTTGCCCAGTCATTTGTCTCACCAGACCAGTCAACCGAAGCTGCTAAGCTTTTCTGGAACAAACTCTCGTCTGGCTAACATGATTCAATCATTTCTGAAGCAATAAGATGAAGAACTTTTGTAATTTACGACACAGGTGTCAGCGTAAAAATAACGGAATTGAGTCAAACACATCTAGTTATTGTTGCTTAACGTAGGAAATCTGTCAGTCAGATTGCCTTAACATATTCCAGCAGCTACTTTTTATCCATGCAGATATGCTCACTACACTCGCAGAGCAACAGATTCTGATTATTGGATTGTGATAATGAATGAAATAAACAAATGGCAAACGTATGCACCTAAAAGCAACCCAAAACAACAACCTCTAGCAGATCTTCTGATGGTTGATGAGAGCCAGGCTTTTCCTGACGAGGAAGGCTGTCATCACACCCATCCTCTGTGGGCATCAGTGGTCATCCTCTCCACCAGGCTTGTCCAGAATGACGTGTGCCAGCCAAAGGATGAGTCACCCGTTGGCACCTCTCGTTTCTCGCATTCACACACACACACACGCGCGCGCGCTCGCGCACACACACCAGTGACTCGGAGTGTTATTAATAACAGGGCGAACAGCAACACACTGATGACGGCCCGAGAACCCAGCATGGCCACTCGACAAGCCTGTAATTCAACTAACCGCTAATTTGCCTGATATGTGATTTTCCGTTATCAAGGGGGATATTGGGATTGCTGTAGAAAATGTTAGTCACGGTGACTGGCTCTCAGCAAGCCATTATCGCCCCTGCTGTGTCAGAGTAGAAGTTCTGGCAGTGTGCTGAATGCACAGGCGTTTTATGCTCGTGGAGTTTAAAGATGTCATTTAAAAATGACAATTCTCAGCAAACCAGGGATGTTACCAGACCATGAGCTGGGGCTTAAATCTCCTGATAACATTCCTGCACCTGTACCAGGAAGGCACAAGTAATGTTGTTACATCGGGCACACTTTGCGTATAAATAAAGTGGATTGTTATCAGCTGCGTCAATGAGAACGTTATCTGCAACCAAACTAATGACCTGGTCAGACAGAAGATCAACAGTGTCCTTATAGTGGGTCTCAAAATCCCGGACACACTTGTGGAGACCCAGAGACAAGTACCTATTGCTGCATACTAGAGGCAACCCCAATTTCTGCCCCAAAATGTATGTTTTAATGAATCAGTAGCACCACATCTATAGCTGCAGGCCCTTTCGAATTGATTTGCCTTTGATATAGATTTTTTGTAATTTCCTGATAACGAGACACTTTCAGCGGAACACTCTCAGCGGAAGGCCCTTGTCTTCTCTTGACATGCTAGTTCATACAGTGCAGATGTTTCAGAGAGTAGAACCGAAAAGGACCTTTGGCCTTCATGAGGCCAGGCCTCATATTGTGTGGTGCCGCTGTGAGGCTGAAGCCGCCCCCCCCACCCCTAACCCAAGCACAGACGTGGACAGGAACAACGGTAGAAGGATCTTGTAGGAAGATTGCGTAAGACAAACGTATTATAAGTGATAAGTGAAAGATTACCTCAGCGTAATAAACATTTATAACTTTATTTTGTGAGCGTCAAAAGGATAATCGAACACAAAAGAGAAGTAAAGATTTTTTTCAAGGTCCCCAGGCCCAGAAACATCCTCTCTCTGAAATACGGAGCGGTATATGTCGATGGGGTCTTTTCTTTGGTGGCAGAACAGCATACATTTAGTCAATTAGCTTGGCAGCATTAGCCCTCGATTACACCGTAAGCGGTAGCAGTTTTGCATCGCATAGCTTCAGCTACCTGATGCCCGTCATTTCAGCATGTGTGAAAGTGTACCGGCCGGGTCCATGTCCCCCGCGCTGTGCCTGTTACGCCGAGCCAATCCCACGACCGGGTGGGAAGCTGACTGACATGGCATTGAGGCGGTCCAAGACAACCAGAGATGTGTCCACCGCCGTCATCTCAGCCCGGAAAGGAAGACACATCCCACTGCAGCATGAAAAACATTAGAGCTGTGACGGTGGGTTATGATTTGGTGCCTCTGAAACGCGTAATGAATTATACAAGAAACCGTCTCTTTTCAAATCGGCGAACATTCCTGCGAGGTTTAAGGCAGCAGTGAGTGCTCCTCCACCACTAAATTTCAGTCTCGCTGAAGTTCATGCAAAGTTTACTGACGGTGTATCTCAATACTTGGGTGCAAAGCATTGCGAGTGCTGCATGGTCTCACGCGGAACAAGCTGACATTGCTTGGATGATACACAGCCCTGCTTCTGGGGAAGGGGGGTTGTCCCACAGGCAAACATATGATCACTGAGCTGCGAGCACAATAAACATTAATGGCATTCTATATTTCACTCAACATGACCACCGCTTTGTTCCCCGGGCAGAGACAAACCCCTGTCACATTATGTTGTCCCTAGAATGCTCAACCTGTTTACACGTGTTGTAAGTTGCCATGACCATAGAATGCAAAACTATTCCTCCCAGTGAGTGCATTGAGCTGGTATCCATCCTCTGAACCAACCAATGGCCATGGTCTTTTTCAAGGGAGTTCAGTAAAGGACACCGAAAATACAGAATCGAGAGTCGTCTCCATAGAGAAGGCAAGTCGAATGTCTTATTTTTAACTCCCTGAAACGCAACTCGGCAGTAGAGCGGAAGTTTCACTTATAATGTGCAGTACTAAGAATATTTGAAATGTAGACATGCTACTGTTTTGAAATTGACGCATCTTCGAAGTCATCTTTAGTTATGGTAATACATAAAAGAAAACCCCCCATTTAAATGGAAACATTAGAACACACTCTGGTTTCTAATGTGTTTCAGACTCCTGGGTCTGCTTTCGCCTGGCAGATGTTAGGCAACGTGATCAGTTTCCAATGAAGAGCAAAAACAGGAACCCGATTCAGCCTGTCACACCGTCTCCATTCAGTGGGGCATGAGACAAGCCCCTGATCCACAGGATGTCTGCTCGACTCAGCTGCCCCCGGCTTCCCCTAACTCTCCCCCTAACTCTCCCCCTCTCTCTCTCCCTCTCGCCCCCTCTCTCCCCCTCTCTCTCTCCCTCTCGCCCCCTCTCTCTCCCTCTCTGGGCCAACTAGGGGAATTCACATTCTGATGCCATTCAGTCATGGTTTAACTCCGACCACTGTCTCTGTTTGTGGGATCATCCTACTCTTACGGTGGTGTTGTGCTTTAAAGGAAGCTTCCGGATAAACCACATAAACGCTGGCTACCTAGAATGTGAGCCCCCCCCAAAAAAAAAAACCTGTTAACTACGATACAATAATGACACTAAACTACAGAAAGGCTCAATGTGCACAAACCTATTTTTAAATGTATTTGGAAAGTACGGTACATATTTGGGGAAATATATTATGTAGGGGAACAAACACAGACAGAAACCAGTGACCTGAGAGGATTTCCTATAGTTGATAACTGGAGTAAAAATAACTTCTTAGAGATTAAGATTCATTATTTGATCCAAGGTTGTCTGAGTTTCACACCGCAAGAACCTTTCACCTCAAAAAACATGAACCACGATCCACCCATCCTCTGTCTAGTTTGATGATCCACTCCAGGACATATTGATATGGAACCACACCTTCTTCTACCCAGTGTAAAATACAGCTTCTGAATGGCAGGCGTGCTGAACGTCGGCCTTCTTTTTTCTCTACCAGCCAATAAACATGTCAACATATGAGAGTGAGAAACTGAGGGCCATTCCTCTGCCCGGTATACAACACTGTGCCCAGAGTGCTCTGGTCAACATGAGTGCCCTATAGAGGAAATGGAGTGTCATTTAAAATGCACCCCATGCATTTCTTGGCAGTTAGGAGGATTAGCTAAGGAGGTAGTGGTCATTGAACCTCCTCTTCCTGGGTAGTCTGACACTGAGCCTTGCTGCGGAACACTGGACAGGACATCCTGCCATTCAGAGCTGGTGGTACAGCTGCAAACAGCTTCCTGTGCAGCGAGGTCACTACGGAGAACAGGAAGTAGAGCATTTTTGGCCCTGGTCAAGTACCAGCTTTGTTTTCGTGGTACGTTGCTTATCTGTCGAAGAGCGGCCATGCCGCTCCACAATCACCACCTATCAACAAAACTCTCAGTATTGTCAAAATGTGCCTGTGCTGATTACAAAAGTGTCACACCACTACCAAGGCTTCAGGATAACCGTAATGTAATGATTCGGTGATGATCGATAATGATCGGAAGGAAATAAAAGCTTTATTTCATATCGGACACCTTTTTAGCAATAGCAACCATATTGGTTTCTGAATCCTAGTAACAGATTGCTGAATAAAAGCCACAAGAAAAGGGATCTA
The DNA here is from genome assembly GCA_016801125.1 of Novumbra hubbsi. NCBI lineage: Eukaryota > Metazoa > Chordata > Actinopteri > Esociformes > Umbridae > Novumbra > Novumbra hubbsi. The sequence continues at coordinate 23,120 of JACXGK010002100.1, read as the reverse complement.
GGAAAAAACGCTATGATTTTTAAATAATGCGCTAATGATGGGCATGAACTCATGATCAATAACTATGTTGAATATGTGGGAAATTGAGTTATTGAGGTGTTCATTATGTTTGCCAATGCTATATGTAGATGCCTCCTCCAGAGCCTGGTGCTATGTTACTGGTCAATCCGAACTGGAATATGATTGTCTAGGTGAATTGTTGAGGTGAAGATAATTCATTTGTGGATAATTGGTTTGTGGAGTAGAAGTGGGAGATGATGAAAGTATGTACATTTTCAGAGGGACACTTGAAGTTAATGTTCGACTATAGAGCCGTTTGCTGAAGAATTTCATAAAACTAAGTGACTACTAATTACTCCAACCGTTCTCTTGTTCAGATGAAAATGTATTGTGGCCATTGTGCTGAGTGAGTTTGTGTGTGATACTGTGCTTGAACTAGCGGTGCGGTAGCTTTCAGCGAGGTGTAGAGGACGGGCGGCTTCAGCTTTGCGCCAGCTCATTACACAGTATGAGGCCCGGACTCATGAAGGCGTTAAAGGCATTACTTCTGAGTCAGATCATCACCATGACAACCACAGAACAGCCAGGCCTCCAGATCTCAGGCTGTGAAACCACTCTTCAGACCCCGCAGTGAAGCTGGAGCTGATGGGGAGAATGTCCGAGATTTCTAGTGATCTTTCCATGCATACAATCATTTTTACATGAGCTGAACCCCAGAAATACCCGACTGGACATAAGCTGACAAGTAGCTCGTAAAGTACTCCAAAAGAAGTGACTAGAATAGAACTTGTCACATGTTGGACCTCGTGTGTATATTAAAACAACACTTAGTTTCTGTGGTAGTATAACGCAACGTTTGCATATAGCATACAGTACTTACCCAATTGAAACCTATAGCTATAAAACAGGCACACATTACAGGATCCACATCCACTCTGGGTTTGGACATATCCAGTCAAATACTGGGAGGGATCTGGGGCTGCAGATCAAACATCCTATGACAACACCGAAAAATACAGTGAAATACCGTGACATACCACGACATACCGTGACACACCGTGACACACCGCGACATACCGCGACACACCGCGACACACAGTGACATACCACGACATACCACAACATACCGTGACACACCATGACACACCACGACATACCGTGACACACCGCGACACACCACGACATACAGTGACATACCGTGACGTGGTGCAATTCAACTCTTCAGACTTTCTCTCCTTGCTTTTGTTGGCCCTGCTCAAGCCTGCGGAAGGCAGCGATGTGACGCACGCGCTGAGCCCCGGTACGAGGTTCCTGTAGGAGGGGCTCGGTGGACGGGTGAGGGTGCCGGGGCGACGCCCAGGGCCTGCTCGGGGACTGTTATTATTCCTGTTTCCCGTTTGGCCGGGCTCCAGCACGAGTGTGAATACCTGCCGCCTCCGACGGTCCACCCGCCGGCCAGATAAGGGCTGACAATGAGAAATGCCTTTGGCGCGTTGCAATTAAGCCCCAAATCAACTCGAGGAGTCAGTGTATTAAGGCTCGATGTCTTCCTGTTGTGTCACTGCGCTGTAGGCCTGCTGATTGGCCATCAGGTGCCGGGGTTTTCTCAGGGCTCTGCTGGACCCGGAACACTTGGGATTCGCTAACTGCGCTTGGCTTCCAGCTGTTGACATTTATCAATTGGCAGTTGAGCAATGCTCCCTAAAAAAATGTCTCCTGTGCTGCTCCGTGTGTAAGCGTGTATGTGTGTGTGTGTGTGTGTGTATGTGTGTGTGGAGGGGGTGATCAAAGCTGACCTGTTTTCTTTTTTCTGGCTGCAAAATAAAATGCTTGCCTATTGAAAGAGTTGATTCACGTCTGTATCTGCGTGTTGATAGCTCTCTTTGTGCTGCCCTAACATCCCCAGTGGTCACAAGACACATCAATCTGCTCTCTATCCTTAATGAGACACACAGGAATCACACAGAGGGTCCAGTCTCCGCCTTTGTCTCCAGAACGTCTTTTTGTCACTCGCCAGAAGACCACACGATGCAAGTCTATACATCATAAGCATAATGCACTTTCATTTTACAGACCCTTGTCTTGTTTGGCAAGATGTGTGAGTCTTTTGTGGGGCTGCCATTACAAAAGCACATTCAGTCACGGCCCAAATGTCTCCAGTAGAGAGTCACTGTCTGTGGCTGAGACCCAGTGGACACCAGAGGACACAAATGTGTCATTGTCCGTTTGGTACTGCCACAGTAGTAAAACAGAAACTGGCTGTTAAAAGGCATTTCATTTACTGAGCTCTCTCCATTCCGCCAAGCAAATGATGGTGTGTGTACAGAGACACTGTGCCAAACAGAGCATAGGTAAAATAAAGAACAAGGCCATTGAATCTGATGAGAATTAAGAAACTGGCGATAGCTCTTCCCGGAGCTCGCCTTCATCTTGAGATGTGACACGAGACAATATTACACGCATTGTTTCTTCAGGCGTTCCCTTCATGTTGACAAGAATGCATTCGTTCAGTCGTTATTGGTCAGCAAAAGTTGTTGGGTTTTCAGTGGGCTAAACTCTCCTTAAAAAGTGCCTGCAGAGTATTTAAAATGGTTCCACTGCCACCACCCCCGTTCGTGGTCTTTTGTTAACTTTCCGTGTTTCATGTTTAATTGTAAAGGCTTCTTTTCAGCTCTGACCATTGCCAATATCCTATTTATAAAGTAGAAGGCACGTACTGCTAAACTGACTTGGTGGTTTCACCTAGCTCTTTTAAAATTCTTAAAAAAGTCTGTAAATCACTTTAAAAAGTACGAGTAATGCAACTTTTTCATGAATAAAGGCTAGTGGAAAGTTTATTATGTGGAAACATTATAGTATAACATCTATTATGGGCCTGCATGTCAGTATGTATGTATGCATGAAATAGATAGGATATTGCAGAGACAACCCAAGATGAGAGAAGCATATGAGAGCGTGGGAGAGCAGCGTTGTAAGGGGCCAGGGCATGGCATGTCCAACACTTGTTCTCTGTGGATGCATTTTTCTGTGCGGGAAGACTGCATGACCTCTTTATTATACAATAATAGAGTTTCCATTGAAAACTTTGAAATGACTCCAGACATTTTTGTCAGCCTCGGGCTACACCCGCACTCCCCACCCCCACCCCCAAACCCCCCTTCCACCCCACCCCAGCGGCCCTCAGAAAAAAAGCAATTTCTTCTTCACCTACTCCTGATTCTGGATTCACAATAAGAATTGAACAGACACCAACTATGACACCTCTGCAGATGGGCTCAACATATAGAAAGTCGGGGTGACACAACATTGGACTGTACAGCACAGTAAATCTAAAGGCTTAGAGCCGCACAGGCCATTTTGGAGACTTAAATGGAAACTTTAGAGAAGCCAACCGGCCCCTATTTTTCTTCCCCACTGTCATGAAATGATATTGCCAGAAATGGATTTACAGTTTTTCACCTCTAACATATATGCTGAATGGCTACATTTTCTTAAAACTATGAACTATTAAATACCCTTCTGAACAAAATTAAATGTTATACTCGCAACCATGTTATCTGTCATGAACAGAACATGAACATGAACATTTCACAAAGAGAGTTGTGTCTATGGTTTTGCAAGATTGAACGAAAACAACATTTGTGCTCAAGACATCCCTTAAGACTTTGCTTTGGAACATTCATAGTCCATAGAACCAGTTTTAATGTTTAGGGACTGTGAATAACTGTAACCAGAGAGGAGGACTCAGGAACATGATCTCAGAAAAAGATTTAAAGAAGGAGGTGGCGGGGGGTTGGGTGAGAGATGGGGACAGACAGCGAGAGAGAGAAATGGAGTTATACATACGGAGAGTGAGAGAGAAAGAATGAGAGTGGAAGTGGAGAGAAAGTACCCAGAGGCTCGACCCCCCCCACCTGGAAGGAGGTTGCTGGCCGGACCTCCTTGATGAATGGGACCTCTGAGATAACTCTCCCCATCGCACGCTCTGAGGATGGAAATGTGTCCGGTGGGGATCCACTCTGGGTTCGGACGTAGGGCGTGGGTGTGTCCCCACAGATGTTGGGGTGACGTCATTCATGCTACAAAGCAAGGACCCTAGTGGGTTTGGATGAAGAACTCAACGTGTAAATACCGGTCTCACTTCGATGCTTGATGTGTATTGTTTGTCTTGCTGTGTGTTAGCAATCAAAGAAACGTTCCCTATCAATCGCCCATAAGTGGAAATGATGCTGACTGGACTAGAAAGTGTGACCTGTCTCAAATGTCACATTCAACAGCTTCTTGGTAATTTTTGTGTTAGTGTGTGTGTATGTGTGTGTGTGTATGTGCTCTTGTTCGGTATGACTGTAGAATGTGGGAGGAACATCCCTAGCTCCAGCCCCAGTCCCAGGCCAACCAGCACATTAAACAGGATTTACAGTCAGGCTCCTACATTCCCCATTAGGGTCGCATTCTTGATGCTTCTCAGCAGTTGCTGGTGGAACTACTCCCCTTTCAAGCCGCTGGGCTCTAAGTGACTCCTCGACTCATCAAAAGCTCTCTCGGTGGACTCATCAACAATTCAGGATGTGTTCCTTATAATTCATTGTAAATCCATAAGTATGAGGAACAAACCCTGTTCAAACCCTCTTTCTGTCCATCATTTGCCTGGTACTGTCATTGTGTTGTTAAAATAGACTCAGTCTTGTCCCCACATTCCCTGGGGATAAGGAAAACACACAGAGAAGCGAGTGTCCATTGCCGAGGAAACGTGTGGATAATTCAGGCCGTCACACTACAGTTCCTTATCCCATAATGAAGGCCTCTATTTTCCCGCTACAATGTATATCTGGCACCCGGAGACAAAGCATGTCTCTGTTTAGCACCTGTCACTGGATTTGAGTTGCATGTTATTAGCCTGTCAGTCTCTGCTGACAGGCTAATAATTCACAAGCTAGCATGTCTCTTTGCCTGTGCTTTGTCTGTGCAAGGAATCAAACTTGCTGACCCCTGTTTATTCATTTCTATTCAATAGAACAAGAAAAATGTCCCTGCTAAAGTCGAGAGGGCAGACACTGTATGCTTCAGTACGGGTGCAAGCACTGTATGGCCTCTAACAGAGCCTTTTGAAAATCCCTGGATATAGCCATTTTATGTCATTTGAACCCTGAAAAACTGTCATGAAAATACAATACAGATCTCTAAAGATACAAGTACACAGTAATAGTACTGTGGCACAGTTTTGTACAAGTGGAAAGACTGTAAAAGGACGTCATTCTTGGAAGATATTATACTTCATGATTGATGGAAAACAATCAAAACTCGAAATGTTTTGTACATTTAATTCCTCAAAAATTGTGTCAGAACCGTTAACGCCTTTCTGCCCCCTACCCCTCTGAAGGATGACACTGAGACTTCTCCTAGAACCTTTTATGATATTGGAGAACGCGCTGACAGTAATATTCCACCAATACTCCATACAAAGTCTTTCCAGATACACCGGTCTGTGTTCTTTAATTCAAACCATAGGTTTTTTATGGGATTCAGGCCCAAAGATTGAGTGTTATGCTGCTGTCACTGTCTTGCTGGAAGATACTCATGCCAAGTTTCAGCCTCCTGGTAGTCCTTCTGAAGCAGAAGTCTGCAGAACGATATGTAGACCCTGTCTATATTAACACCAAAGCACATTCAAATTCCAATGTCGAGACAAACGCATTTTGCAAAATGTAAAAAGTCAAACTGTATATTATTAGTCAATGGCTAGCAATGACAAGCAAGATAAGGTAAGGCAAATGTCCAAAACAGTAAAAAGGAGAATGAAATAAATCGTCAACCTTAAAGTTGCCTGGTTTATCAACATGCTGCATAAGGTGCAGAGGAAGAAGTGGAGTAGTGGGGAAGACTAATTTGATGCTGGGCTCAGTAGGGTTGGACAAGTCCTCTACAGCCAAGGGGAAAAAAGCTCACTTTAAGTGTATCTGCTGAACAGGGAGGAGTCCTGTAGTGATCCTGTGGGTATAGGGTTTCCTCTGGGTTTTTGTTGTGTCTCTGCTCTTATTGTCCCCTGCGAGCCACACCCCTGTGATAAGAGAGCTAACGTGTCCTGCTGGAAATAAAACAATACAGTCATTTTGTCTGGTCCGCACGAGCACAGGTGTCTCGGATGACGTCCGCATCGCTCCTCCTTCCGTGTCTCCACAGGGATGAGAGACGGATGAGGGCCTTTTCCTTCATCCAAAATCAACCGGGCGACTATGCCATCAATCATCCTCCGGCGTGGACGCCACGGTGACACCGGCATTTCCCCTGTGCTGGAAGTGGTCTCCAGTGGGTGTTTTCCTTTCGGTTAGCAGGAGCGGGCGGGCCTCTTCCTCACTGCGCCCAACCGGGCCGTCAAGCAACCTGCACCTTCCATCTATCTAGGCAAGGGAGACTAATGGCAAACAGGCAATGCATCACCCTGTGATGTTCTGCATCATCCGGGCGGACCTGAGGGAGAGCGGAGTGCGCGTGACCCAGAGACCAGCGGGCGACAGTCGGGCGTGATGCTAGACGAGCTAGCTGTTGCTTGATGCCGGATAAAGTGCGTTTAGAAAGAAAGGGTTTTCCTTGATACATCGACATATTGGCTTTATTGTGAATTCAGCAGGACCGCCACACTGACCCAGAACAAGGTCGGTTCTGTAAAAATAGACAATGAATAACAATGTAAAATTGCAGGAAATGGTCATTTGAAACATTCCAAGGTAACATGCCAGGGGGAGGGTTGTTTCTGCACAGGTTACTTCACAGTCTTCATCCATCTCTTTATGTAACAGGAACTTCCGGAATAATTCCTGAGTACCCCTGATAATCAGCTGAACGCTAACAGACAGATCTCTAACCCAGAGAAACATGCTCTCAATAGCAGCTCCTTTATCCACTTTCCCTTCTCCTCTCCTCCTCTCCTCCTAGCCTTTGATAAAGTAGCAGGGGCTAATAGCAACCTGAATTAGAATTAACCTGTTGATTTGTGATCCATTCACTCTGGAAAGGAAAGTTCTGGTTTAGACAATATGCTGTATTCAACACAAGGCATTCTCTGCGAAGGTAGGAATGTTGCCTTCACATTTCAATCATGCTGTAATGTTGAATGTCTATATGTGATACATATTTAACAGCACCCTATATTATCCTTTGTGATTCCTTACACAGGGTCGGGAGCTTCCATAATAAAGATTAATGGCAGTCTTTGATGTGCACCAATGCATGTAATCTCTCTAAAATCATGTAATTCCTTTGGGTCCACACTGTCATGACAGGGTAGTTTTATAGAGGCAAAACACAAGACACACATTCATGTACTGACAACAAGGACAATAGGCACTTTTTATAGAGCTATTACGTTTCGTTAAATGAAACAACTTAGTAGCTCTTCACCGAACACACTTATAAACACGTGTCCATTTTAACAGCAGCCCTCCGCAGTCTAAGAATGAACACCCCGTGCGAGAGTATCTCTATCACCAACAATGGATTGTCTTCCACCACGTCCTACACTCTTTTAGCTCCTAAACCTTTAGGCTATCTCACATTATTTATCATTGGTGCTTCGGGATGCATTATGGGCTGTATTATGTATCTGTGCGTTTTTTATTGTGAATCTTTTGCAAAAATAGGTATAATTCTACCAGCTTTTAGAATGCTGGCCTGCGGTTTTCAGTATCCTGGTGTTCAATTTGTAAATGATAGTGTATATATAACATGCATGGTATCCAGAAAGTAAAACATAGATAACCAGGTACTGACCAACATCCGGTGGGTATGTTGTCTCTGTTATGTGCAACAATAAATGATTGAAATCAGTTGATGACCTGTACAATGGCTACTGTATCGGACGCATATTACGTCTTTTGACTTGTGAAAGTTCTGCTTGTTAGCATAAATATGCACATTACAGACTAGAGGGGGAGCGTAACAGAATACGTAGAAGGTTCATGAGTGGGCATCCATGGACCACAGAGTATGTTGTGAAAGAGCACAACTTATTATCACATAATCCCAAGTACAGTATGTGACAAAAACAACACATCACTACAGGCAGATGTGTGTCCATCAATGAAATGTATTATACAGATACCCGGCCTTAAACACCGGAGAGCTTGAAATGCGGATGTTGAATCCCAGGGGCAAGGCGGGGTGGGCGGTCCCCTTCTGCGTGTGAAACCACTGGGCTAAACCTGCATTGGTGTGTGTGTGTGTCTGTGTGAGGCTGTCATTTAACAATGCCGTCCCACAGGGGGGGAGATGCAAGAAGCCCCAGGTGCACAACACACCCCTCCCCCGTGTCTTTCGTACCTCACACACCAAACCCGGGGCTCAGAGGGCCGAGGCCCCATCTGTGTGGGATCACTGGTAACACTGATGGGGAAAACAGAGTTCTGCAATTCGGTGCGGGTTTGGTCCTCTGGGGCGGGGGGGGGGTTCCGGCAGGGGTTTTGGCAGGTGATGCGAGGCCGAGCTGGTCCACACCTTCAGCTCCTGCCAGGAAATGTCTGAGCTGTCCACTGGGTCACTCGGTTATCATATACAACAAGCTCCACTGAGCAACAATATACACAGACAAAGACATTTCATCTTTGGAAATGACTCAGTATTAATCTGACTGGGGCATGAGCCCAACATGTGAAACATCGAAGTGGTCAATTCTTAATCACTCCTATTTTTTAAACAAGTACTGTGGTAAAAAGTTTGCTTCACAGGTATATGAGCCATTTCTAAATTGTTATGTAGCTGGCTGTGATTTACAACTTCCCGGAGGGTGAGAACATACGCAAACTGCCGCCATAGCCCAAACAATTCCTCCTCAGGTGTTTAACAGAGAGACTGGCTAGTTCCATGCCATTCTAACCCCTTATGCTGATTGGATTGTCTGATAAAAACACAGCATTCCAATCATCCATTGAATCACTGCTTTTGTATACCAAGTGTTCTCACTGCTCATTCCGATACACACTGAATATATACAAACAGACATCTGGATCCTGCCAGACACTATGGGACGTGCCGTGTCCAGATCTTGAAGTGTCTCTTTCTCATATTGAATCGTGGTTTTAACCGTGACTGACGGCTCCAGCCGGTTCTCCCCGCCGGTATTCACTGTTTCTCGTGCCCCGCTGGTCTCCCAGGGACACACCTGGCACATGACAGGCCACAAGGCAGCGGCAGATGGACACGCCTCGCTCCGTGCTTCCGCCCGTCCAACCCCTGCCACGGACGGGCAGGGCATTACTACAAAACATTGTTAAGTGGCTCCTCCTCCCCTGGGTTGTGCAGGGAGATCCTGGGGTTCCAAGGCGGGGCCGGGCGATCTCTTAGAGGGCTGGCCAGGTCAGTTGGTCCTCGGGGAGGACGTCTCCGTGTATGAACTGTAGGAAGTCACTTCACCGCGCGTTTTACTCGACAACGGATCATTTTGACGAGGCTTGGACAGGTTGTACGGTGTCATGGCTCAGAACCATTACATTGTTGGGAGTATTTCGGTTGTTGAGAAATAACCCAATGGAATGAAGCACATCTGACGCTCGTCTGAAACCTTGGCACGTGATTGTGTTACATGTTACAGACAATAATTGGTTTGGTCCAGTATCAACACGGAGTGAGATAGACTTAGAACACAACAGTTCTCCCAAATGAGAGGACTGGCCTCAATGCTCATCTGGGTAGCAGGTGGGTTAATGTCCATAAGCCATTGTATTATTACCAACGTACTAAGCAAATATATTTACCCCAAGTCCATAATAAGGCTGCAAAAGTGTGACAGCATGCTGTATTTGCAGCTTGCTATTATTCTACTCAGAATGGCAAGGCATTAACTGATCAAACACAGCGTGGATGATAAAATGAAGGCATTATTTAGATGCTGCAGTAGCCAAGCAACGCACGCAAGAGAACAATAAGGAACATTGTTGTGAAGCTTGGTCCCTGTAGCCGGGCAAAAAAGGAACGCCATTGGTTCTATGACATCAACACCAGCATAGCATCATCCCGTCAACAGCCTCGTCCCCCATTTGTCCGTATTACTGTAAACAAGAAAAGGATTCTGCATTTTATGTTTCCTTAATGGCAGGTATCCTGCTCTTGTCTTATGTTGGAGCACCACAATCAAACACAGGCTTTTTCTCAACATGATTTTATTTAATTAATGTAAAGATATACACTGGGAATATTTGTAAAGATATAAACTGGGAATATTTGTAAAGATTTTGATAAAGGTCCTCGGCCCAAAACATTGTTTTTACAGAATCTATTTTTAATATTGCAAGTGATCTGGACAGTGTCTCAACAGGCTCTGAGTGTAAGACTGATATTTTTTATTTATTTGGTGTATTTTCCTCTGTGAACACCAAATAACAACATCGTATCTGAGCAATCTAGGTTGTTGTGCTCAGCATTACTGTGTATAATTTAATAATTTGTGAAATTCGATTACTCTGAGATTGCATTATTATTTCATTATTCAGCCTCTGCATTTGATATAGAGTCATACATTGACGACTGTATAAAAGGATATGAGATATTGATCTAAATCCAAGCTTCCAACGTCTACTATCGGCAAAAAGGAATTAAAATAGATTTTCAGAACACGAAACTGCACTCAAATAGGATCTGTGTTTAACAAAATGGTTAATTTAGACCAGGCAACTGCCGATGCTAGAATTCCAATTTCTTCAAATCAATTTATGTTGGGTTGGGCAGTTTTCAAAAAATGTGTAACAATACATGCTGTGGATGATATTACACCACCGCAATCGTCAGTGGAACAATTGAAGGCACCCTGTTTGTAATTGTGAATTATTTTAATACTACTTCCAGCAGTATTCAATGTTTTCCTTAACACACAGAAAATGTGTGCATGCTACTGTGTCTTGGTATGTGATGACTCAAACTAAAGCTTATTTGTTACTGTACATCCACATGCAGAGGCTGGAGAAAACTCAGCAGGAAGACAATAAAACAAGAACATTTGACAGTTGGTCAAAATTAGTTTGTCTTCAGCAGACCCAAAAACGACTTCTGGGATATAAAGAATCTTGCTATCGTTTATTCTGTAAAGGTAGGAGCCATTCCATTTCTCCATGAGTTAGGATAGGTAATGAACTGGGTGTGTGTGTAAGTGTGCACGCATACTTGTACGTGTTGCTTGGCAGCAGAGATATATCCCCTCGGACACAAGGCTACAGGGCAACAGTTCACATTGAACAGCGAGGCGTTTCTTCAAGAATTGGTTTGGGCTTTTGGCTAAATCAAGGCTGCCTATCAGTTTGCTGAGTCCTTTCCCATCTGCATCCCTTTGCTTCCTCTGTTTCTACGTCTGAACGGCTGTTGATGTGCTCTTCTTTGCCAGGTCAATAAATAAAAGCAAACACACAGCCATTAAACCATCTGAAGGGTCTGTGTTCCAGATTGAATTAACACATGTGGCTAATACATAGATACATTCTACCTTTAACTGTTTCACACTAGCCTCTAAGCGAAAAGGCTAATTGGCTTAAATTACAGCGCAGGAAAATATGTTCACTGCTGATTTGGTGAAGAAAAACCTAAGGTATGTTGGTTATGCTGACCCTGATCTCTGAGAATCTGAGGCCAACTCAATCGCTACTACATTACCTGTTGTTTGGTTCCAATCACAGAGAGCAAGTATTTATTAGAAGGAGCAAGCAAAAAGGGTGGTCGAAAGTATAAGTATAAAAATTCAGAAATTTTTAAACGCACACAGGCGAAGGTACACAAGGACCAGGGCAAACAACCTGGGGTTGTGTAGTGAGTGAGTTTGGGGGTAAGGTATGTGTAGTGAGTGAGTTTGGGGGTAAGGTATGTGTAGTGAGTGAGTTTGGGGGTAAGGTATGTGTAGTGAGTGAGTTTGGGGGTAAGGTATGTGTTGTGAGTGAGTTTGGGGGTAAGGGATGTGTAGTGAGTCTGGGGGTAAGGTATGTGTAGTTAACGAGTTTGGGTGTAAGGTATGTGTAGTGAGTGAGTTTGGGGGTAAGTTATGTGTAGTGATTGAGTTTGGGGGTAAGGTATGTGTAGTGGGTGAGTTTGAGGTTAAGGTATGTGTTGTGAGTGAGTTTGGGGGTAAGTTATGTGTTGTGAGTGAGTGAGTTTGGGGGTAAGGTAAGTGTAGTTATTTAGTTTAGGGGTAAGGTAAATGTAGTTAGTGAGTTTGGGGGTAAGGTAAATGTGGTTAGTGAGTTTGGGGGTAAGGTAAGTGTAGTTATTTAGTTTAGGGGTAAGGTAAATGTAGTTAGTGAGTCTGGGGGTAAGGTAAATGTAGTTAGTGAGTTTGGGGGTAAGGTAAATGTAGTTAGTGAGTTTGGGGGTAAGGTAAGTGTAGTTAGTGAGTTTGGGTGTAAGGTATGTGTAGTGGGTGAGTTTGGGGGTAAGGTAAGTGTAGTTAGTGAGTTTGGGGGTGTGCTGTGTTCAGGATGTGCTGGAACAGGGAGTAACAAAGACCTTGCTGCAGGCTTTTATGATTTTACATTTCAGAAGGTTAAGGTAGTCGGGTCTTTCTGAACATCAACGTAATGTAAATGATGATTGAAAAAGAAGATATGTTGGGTCCAGAAACTGACTTTGACTGAAAAGTCAGACGGGGGTACATCATTATTTTTAATGGTCACTCTGTCCTCTGGACGTTCTCACTCATTTAGAAGTGGAAAGTCCATCGAGTGGATTTCAGAGACAAAAACATGTTCGAAAAAAATCTGCCAATGGAAAAGAACATTTGACACAATTACAAAGACACAACACCTTTTCCAAAATAATGTTCAAGTAACACACCTTATAGGAACAGTGCTGTCATCTTAGATTCTAAGCTCAATTAAAATATAGAGTTACTGATATAGAGTGCATGTAGTGTGATGCCTTTGAACAGACATCTGCATTTACACGAAGGTTGGCCAGCAAGGGTTAACGATGCTGCTGAAACAAAAACGTTTCTTTCAAAGGCACCAACAGACATTGGCAATGCACTCCAACGTTCCGGCAGGAACACACTCAGCCAACCCGTTACTTCTCTCGGTATGGATGACAGACAGAGAGAATTAATTAGCTTAATTTCTGCTGACATCTGTTTAATGGGCCTGCCATTTACTACATCTTACCTAATGACAATGTTGCCTAGGGAAATCACCCAGAGGAGGTAGCTAGACTACGAGGAAAAGTACCATCCCCTCCAATCATGGGGTACCTCGATCACTGCTCCAATTAAATAATTTGTCAAAACGAGGCAGCTGCTTTTACCGGCATTTACTCTTACAAGCAGCTGCTTCTACAACTTTTTATTCCATCATTTGTATTATAAAACCAGATAAATATGATATGAACCAATTTTCAATTTCAATGAAGACCTGGCCAGGTGCATTCAAACATAAGGAGACCGGACAACACAGATCCACATAAATAATGTAAAAAATGTTGCATCCTGTTTCTAGGTAAATAAACATAAGTATGTGCATTCAAACTTAAAAGTATGAATGAAGGTCTTGACTTGTTTCTGTCATTACAAGTGGAAGACTCATGAGATTGACAACAAAAGTAAGTGAGGGTATTAGAAGCAACCAGTGTTGTGCATGTAGCAAGGTCACAGTGATGACTGTTCAAGGGCCAGTTAACCAGAGTGTAGAGGTCACAGTTATGACTGTTGAAGGGCCATTTTAAGTTTTTGACCAGAGCGTAAAGATCACAGCGATTATTGTTGAAAAGTCACAGTGACTGTTAAAGGGGGTTCTGGTGACAAATGTGCCAATGATTGAAATGACAAAGTTTTTTTTTTTTTACCGAGCAATTAAGTGGCCAGCCTATAAACTGCATCACAGTGATCAAACAATTTTGTAGGACGGTCATTTGTAAGTGTGTACCTAACGGCAGGGGTGAAAGACGCCTTATTGCCTAACAAGAAACCAACTGTGAACTTCGGACTGAAGGGGGGTGATGTGGGTATGAAATGAGAACAATAATATTGATATCTAAATGGACTGTGTTTCTTTGGCAACATCACCCATTTACATTTGAATTACTCCCTATGATACAATAACTAATAATATTGTATTGAGCTTATAAAGCTAAATGAGTTGTCCCTCAATAGCAATGCGATGCTAGTACTGTCGGATATGACATGAAATCAATGAATGATTTCAGTCAAGGAGTGCTTCTGTTGCTAGACGAATGTAAGTTAGAGATTAGAGATGGGAGACAGCAGTCAATTTTAATTTAAATGAATCCAACATGACTGAAACATAAGAAATGAAACATCTAGACTTTGGCAACTGAGATTGTCTTGTGAAATGTAAAGAAAGGACGATGCAGGCCTAGCAGGTTTACTAGGTCTGCAGAGGCATCTGCAAAATAACTGTAACAGAGAAAGGAAGCAAGACATTTCAAAACCCCTCTGTGAATTGAAAAAAGCATTGTCTGACAATTCCAGACGCTTTCAAATCTCTGCAGACGGAACGTGGTAGTGCTAAAACCATTAGACTCCCATGAATCAGCAACTGACGAGTCAAACAAAATGTCCTCTTTACTTTTAGAGTCTACTTAGACATGTTTTTTGCTGTCGTCAGTCAGACGTAAGCAGTTGTGTTATGCAGGCCATTTTATTACAGAGTACTTCTACGCTGTTGGCTTTGCACTGCTGCATGGATTGTTTGGGCAATCGGGTCACCAACACAGCCTGAGTAGCTCTAGGGCAGGTCTAGTATAGGTCCCTGCATCAGCTTGGCTGGGGAATCCCAGTGGTCACATGGTGAGCAGTTTAATAGTTTAGCAATGCTAGATGAGCACTCAGTGATTCCTAAAACTGTTTTGTAGTGTTATTCTACGACAAATTTAGGAGTCCATTTAGTCTCTAGTTTGCATTGTGTTTAGAAATGTACCACCACTCTGAAAACGACACAGAGTCCCCACATTATCGAGGCTGTAGTAGATAACCAGCAACCAGCCTCTCTCCGGTAAGCCAGCTAACATTAACGCCAGCTGTAAGCCAGCTATCATCAGCCAGTGATCCCGTCGCGGTAACATTTTTTACTAGTTGCCTGCGCAGTGTACATTCTGCGAGTCAGGCCAAGCTACAACATTCTTCATTTCAGTTTAGTGCTTGCCAGTGTTACAAAAACAACTAAGAAATGCTATTATAATCACAAGAAAGCATATTGATAATGATACCAACAACACATCTGTATTGTGGAGAGCTATCATGGCACATTTTTCTCACTATTGCTCTTGTCTTCGGTGGACCTTGCTCTGCTCCGGTCCTGTGTGCTTCGACTGCCCTAAGTGAACTTATTTCCACTCACCTCTTTTCATGGAAACTGTTACTAGGCAACCAAAACTGTTATGCTCATCTCCTTTTAATGTGTTCAACTCCAGTTGGACTGCTTAAATCCTTCCCAACTTGTACAGTGCCCCACCAGATTCAAACCCATGTCTTGGATAATGCTACTCTCATTCATATAGTTCTCACTAATATTCCTGGCAAATACAACACTGCAGTCTTCTGCTAAAACCTAAGGTATCACGGGAGCCAGTGGCTCCTCTTTGAAACACTCTCCTTTTGCTATTGGAAAAGTTATTTACAAGACCTGATATCTGTAGACTGCCATTTAACACGTCCTAGCTTCTCCTTGAGGACACCTGGTCCTATTTAGAAACAAATATTTTCTTAAAAAAACATGAAGGACTCAGAAAACAACAAAAGAAACCTGAGACAAAACGGAAAAACCCAAACATAAGGCACTGACCTTACAAAGACCAACCGCACCCACTGGGAAAGGAGGAACCTCAATAGGGTCTGTGATGAGGCCAAACGGGTAAGACTGTTGGATCTCAGGCCTGCTGTGCCAGGATGTGACAACGATTTGCTGTGATTGCGACCAAAAATTGTTCTGTTGTATTCTGGCCATTCTGCCTTTAGCCAGGTTATCATTTAGAATTACAAATGGTTCTTCACTGACAAAAAGAAACGTACCTGCCAAAAAACTAAATTTGTATGCACTGACCACAACTGACCAAAAAAGGATGTCTTTTTTCAACTGAATACTGTATATAGAATATGAATCCAGATTTTTCCCTTTAAAATAAATAGGCTCTGATTCTTGATCACTCTTGCACACAACAAGTGGAGAATACTCAGTTTCATTCATCTCATCTAGAAAGGCTGCAGCTTTTACTTCACCTGAGTGGGGATTTAACCAGGCAGACTCATAAATCCACTAGACCTTGAGGTCTTCCAGCCAATAAAAACTTTACAGCGTACGTGATGTGGCCGTCGATTCTTCCACTGACTCTAAACTATCGTATTGTATGTTTCATGTGAAGGGATCCAGCACAGTCAAGTGGAAAGATATTTAAGATGACTAGCCAACTGGGAACATTTTCATTGTGTTTTATTGGGAATGTTGCTTGGAACATGTACATGTGTTTTGGGATTATGTACGCATATAGTCCACTTAAAGTACTGAAGCTGTACAATTCAAAGGAGAGCAAAAATATTTTGTTCAGGGCCTAGTCCATAATCTTGGTGTATTTTCAATGTCCTGGATCACTTTCTTCCCTTTCTTTCACATTCCAAGCTGTGGCATAACTGTTTGCAAAGGAACCTGAACCATAGATCACGGTTGCTCTTGGCCCATAGACCTTTTCATGATAAGTACCAAGCAAACATTTATTTGCAAAAGAGGAAAATTGTCATTTAAGTGCATCACAAAAAGCAAGCCTAAAAGGCAGATGCTGTGTTTAAGAGTGGAGAGTTCCAGTGGTGATTCCAAACTGTGAATGTTGAATGGACTTGAGTTTCACAATATGATGGACAGTCAGCACTGGGAACCGTGGAATGAATGTAGTGATTTATTGAGAGGATTTGCGGAGGTCTGATATGTTATGTAAATGCTGTTTGGATGGCCGTCCCTCACAGACCTCATCTCATTCTTATTAGAGGCCAATTGTGCAGTGTTTCACGGCAGCCATTAGTGGTTGGGTTGAGGTCAGCCGGTGCAGTCAGAAACGACACGGTTCACTGACTCCGAACAGCACTACAGGATTTCCACCATGCTCCGCCAAAGTTAATCTGCTCTCAGAACAAAATTCAATTCCCCATCACTCTGTGGTGGCCGTGTTCTCTCTTTGAGAAAAGCCAGTGGGTCAGGTGCAGACCGGTCCTTCTGAGGCGAAGAACGGAACCCCGGAGGTGTTGTCTGCTTTCCTTCTTTTCAATTCCAGGTGGAAACTCAAGTGGCAACGGTGTTGCATCGGAAAAAACGTGGACATCACACTTAAACGTGTGATAGCGTCCAACAACTGGACCTTCACAAGTTATGCCATAATTCACATTAGAATGATACAAAAAACTGATCTAATTTGGTTTTGAGATACCAAGAAGGATAAACAAAGAATCCAAATGAGCACGAACAAATAATGAGACCACTGGGCTCTAAAGAAAGGAAAGGGTTAACAACAGAACGCCTCGTTTGAGCTGCCAATGAGAAGTCATTTTGACAAAATAATTGTAACACAAACAAATGGATGCATTTCTGTAATCTAGTAGTCATGACATAAGCAATGGCACCAAGTGATATAACATTACTTTATTATGTTTAAATGTCTTTAAAATAACTTACATTTGTTTACAACATGGTCAATGTCTTTGATTGCATTAAAATGGAGCAGAATGTGTGATCCACGAAATTTAGACCGAAAAGCAAACATTTTCTCAAAATGTTGCATGTATGCAAAAACCCACTCTGTTATTCAAAAACATAATTAACCCAGAGGCTTGATTATTTGAGGGATTGCGTATACATTTCTAGTAAAAATATATTTCCCAAAGGAGTTACATATTTCTCTAAGTTTATTAAACATTCAAATGTGAATAGTTCAATGGGAATAGAATAGAATTGCAAATTCTATTCAAAATCTACTGACAGCTGTCCAAAATAAGCATTTTTCCCCCTTTGGAAGTGGCAGATCTTTGCTGTGATATATTTTCCCATCACACAGAAAAAGCAATAGCCACGGAGGTTTGAGTTGCAAGCTTGTTTTCTTTTGCATGGGGTTTTGTCAGAGGATCCTCACGTTCCCTCCTCCAAGCAAGCAGACGGTCAACCACGTTACAGGAAGTCAGTGTTTTCTGTGGGGATAGCTGGAATGCAAGAAAGACAAATAAAAAACCAACTTGAAAAGCACATACCAAAGACAACTCAGAGAAAATGTATAGGAGACGATGCCAACACTGTTTTTTTAGGTAAAGAGTAGGGGGCTAATCTTTTGGGCAATAACCCCCCCCCCCCCACTCAGCTGGAAAGGAATGTGTCCTTTCACAACTTGAATTGAGGGTTTGGCTGGCATGGACACAATAAGAGAACAAGTCACCCCAAAGTGGTTGAGGGGCCGAATTAAACCGTGGCAGACTGAGAACAGAGCCACTTCAACTCAGTCAGTTTTTTTCTTTCTGCAAGCCTCAAAGCAGTCCTTTTTTGTCACTTATAATTGCAGCAGATTTTACGGTCCTTTTCCAAGAGAATTTACTTAAAGGTTGAACATAGTTATGTTAATAAAACAAAACAAACTCAACACTGGTTCTTTTAACGTTAACAAGATCAAGATTCAGATGTGTCCAATTATGCCTGAGCCCCTTCAAGTAATGTAATCTAACCAATTATTCAGTTATGTTAATTTAACAGTTTTGTTTTGCTCTATTTAGCTAGCACACTGGAAACTACAATCTAATCAGTATTTATAGATTTCCTCCACTGGATGTTATTCCACATCTGGACCGACTGTTATTAAACATTATCTTGTTCTGCGTAACTATTGATTTGTAGTTGCACTTATGAAAGTCCTTTTAAAATCACCATGTTAATAACTCATACCAAAATGTGACGATCACGTCGGCCTTCTACCATCAACTCCACAGTTGATTCCAGTGTTGAGACCTTTTCAGCCAGGTAATAAGACACTTGCTGGGGAAAAAACAGAATCCTGTTACAGTTCTTGTCAACGGGTCCAAGCCTACTTAAATAATTACATCAAGATGGTTTCAACACCGGCATTTCCTGAGTGTAATGAATGCAAACAGAGAAGGGTGACTGGATCCAAGCGCAGAGTGCAGGGAGTTTATTTGGAAGGTACGGCGATATACCAAGGGACAGGCTGGCACAAAGTCAAAGGCCAGGCAGAAGGTCCGTAACTGGGAATCAAGGTAGAAAAGAGGCTGAAGTACAGAAAGGGATAATCCAGAGAGGTGGTCAGGCACGGGTCAGGATACCAAGAGAGACTTACACAGTTATCAAATGCGAGGGGACAATACTGGAAAAACAGGCTTAGCAGTGTTGCATTCACACAAACAATACCTCACAAGGACAGGGTGTGAGTGACTAGGTTAATAGTGGCATCCAAGTGGGGAGGTTACAGGGAGGTTACAGGTGAGTGGCATTAACTGGTTAGTACCCAGGTGATTTGGTTCTTCTGTGAAACTGGCCTGTATCGTGTCGGATTAAGATTAGCGTGTGCCAAATCATAGTCTGTAGGAAATTGTTGTCTGAAAGGGCCTGGATGGCCTAACAATTCCGCTAGGGTTTCCACTGCACAGAGGCCACCGCGCATTGTGAAGAAGAGGGTTTTGTGACAATTCTCTCATTTTTTCACTTGACGAAAAACTTGGCGATTGACGATTCTTCGGCCACGAAAGGTAGCACGCTAGCTAGGTTAGCATTTCTGGGGATTTCTGCTCAATCCGTTAGGTGATGATGTTGTTGGAGTCTAGCTAGCTGTAGCCAGCTACTTTTGCTCAAGCAAGGTGGATTTATGCAGAATAAAGTTTGTCTGCGCTTGTGCTAGAAAGGGCTCAAGTCTAATGACCATTCCATTGATAGTAGTACTACTGGCTTCTAAGATATTCAAGCAACCAGGTGCTAAAGCCGTACATGGACGCTATCTGTATTGGACATTAAACTTAAAAAAACCTGTCTATTTAGCACAAAGCCAAATGTTATCTAGCTGAATGTGTTTCATTTGCAACACCGTGGTCTGATTTCAAAACACAACTTCATGATAGGGTTATATGTGCCAATTTTGGCATACTGGTTTGTAAGATACTGAACAGCACATACTTTATCATCACCGTCGAGATAGGTACTTTCAGTCTGTAGTAAAAGTATGCAAATTAAGGCCCAGCCATTGTCATGGTCTCTCAAACCACTCTGGATACAGAATATTTCTGTAGCTCAATCATTTAGCGATTCACCCCTCAGATGGCTCGGATCCTATCAAATGAAAGCTTGAGAGAGGAAGTGCATGAATTCGTCTACCAACAACAATTTCATGCCTTTTCGAGTCTATTCAGCCGGGTTACAGTAAAGAGCATGCCTGCCTGTTGCAAGGCAGGCACCAGGCAACCCAGTACTGACAGGGGGAGGGTGCCTCAGTTGTGCCTATGTCTTAATTGGCAAGCATACTTATGGCCCCACATCCTGATGTGAAGCAGGCGTGCACAGGGAGCTTTTAATAAGCCCCCTCAAAAACAGGGGAACGGCTCCATTCAATGGGCTGAATGTGCAGGAAATGTCCACCACAATCCACGCATATCATTCATCCCTCTGCCAGGGGGGTAGCCTTTAAAATGGGAGAGATGTTTCTGTCCTGCTGTAATCCCCAACTCTGGCAGTAAGGCAAAGAGAAACTGGATATGGAAAAGGGGTGAAGACTTCCCTTGCACTCTTCCCATTAGTAACTACATGCTCAAACGTTGTTCGGGAACCAATAAAAGTTACTTGTAGGCAACTACGTTCTTCCTGGGACGGTGAAAAATACCAGACCTTACCAAAAATGGACAGGAAAACTGCAATTTGATTGAATGAATTAGTTGTGTGTTTTTTTCCATCTTCTTTAATAGCACAGTGGCCACAATTATGGGTATAACTATAATAGTTTTTTTGTCTATTTCCAGTGGAAAACCTGCTTGGTAATTACAGAGGATTCACCACTCAATTTCCCTTTGGTATTTGGCCTTATGGGTCATGTCGCCTCAGCGTTACTACGAGCAGAGAACATCCAAATGTACATCACTTCTGTCTCGATGTGGTCATTCCGTGGGTCATGTCAGTGGCACAAAACGCTGCAAGACATAAAATAGTCAACCAACACTGTCACTGACAAGACTAGGAAGTGTTAGCTAAAGAAAACACATCATGCAGTGAATACCAAAGATAGTTCTATGCAACAGCCCCATTTTAAAAGCCCTGCATGTTCCCTAAACTGACGGGAATACTCTTCATTAGCATGCAGCTATGCAGATATAAATACTGTCGCATTCCCGGTTGACAAAGGCCATGTGAAGCTTAACTATGTGTTTCTTTCCTTGGTTGGACACCTAGCAAAAAATGCTAAATTCTGCTCTAGAGACGACGTCACAACTCCAGCTTGAACAAAAAGTCCCTTGTTTGTGTGTGGAAGTTGTCATGCAGTAGTTCCACACGTACAGTCCGTGATGTGTATGATGTCGGGACGTCAATGCGTCCACACAATACCTCCAGTGTAATGGTCGGTGTCCGTAGGATGGCCTCGAGTGCCTTCCACGTGCTTATCTCACATGTGACCGAGACCCGGTGCAAAGACGGACCGCGAGAAAGGATGACAAATGGTCTACAAGTGCCTCAGAACACAACGCCCTGTATCCATGCTTGTGGGAGGGGAGGCACCAGGTTGTACACAGGCGAAGGCCTCATCCTGTAGCCGCAGTGTGCAGCGGACTGTGGCCCTGG
This sequence comes from Novumbra hubbsi, assembly GCA_016801125.1. Lineage (NCBI taxonomy): Eukaryota > Metazoa > Chordata > Actinopteri > Esociformes > Umbridae > Novumbra > Novumbra hubbsi. The sequence continues at coordinate 1,347 of JACXGK010002100.1, read as the reverse complement.
GTCAGCGGTGGGGCCGAGAGATCTGAATCACAGCAGGCTGGAAAGTCCCACATTGCTTACTACAGTCACCGGTGGTCATTCTCATCAAAGACGCTGTGCATATGGACACAATATGCAAATGCTAGAAAGCTCCTTCAACCGTAAACAAGCAAGCACAGAGAACTATGAGTAAAATGTGTTGAGGGTATGTTTTCTTCCAGGAGGGTTTGCGCAAATGCAATCAACACTGCTGTTATTGTCTGGAAGCCAGATATATATGAATGTTTTCTTAGCCTTTAATTACTTGAGCCTTTTGCATGGCTCATTCTCAAACTGAAACGCAGTGCGCGGTAGCCTGTGACATCATCAACAGTTACCCTACCGCTGACCTCTAGGAGGTCACCTGCATTCATCGACCAATGAGCTGTCAACTCTCATTCGCCGGCCTGATGAGAACACGGTCCTGTAATCACAGTCGTCATCGTCTGTGGAAGTAATTAGACACGTATTGCAGGTCCTCCACGGCTGACCTCAAAATGCTGCTCTGTTACATGACCTTGTGAACCCAGGCCCGCAGAGCGCTAAGCATGTTAGCTGAAACAACTGCCAGCCTTCAACCTCCTTCACCAGCCTTCCACCTCCACCACCAGCCTTCAACCCCCGTCACCAGCCTTCCACCTCCACCACCAGCCTTCAACCCCCGTCACCAGCCTTCAACCCCCGTCACCAGCCTTCAACCCCTGTCACCAGCCTTTAACCTCTGTCACCAGGCTTCAACCTCCGTCATCAGTCTTCACCGTCCATCACCAGCCTTCAACCTTCGTCCCCAGCATTCAACCAAATCTTCAAACTACATTCACAATACCCCAAACTTGTCTGTCAAAACCACTCACCTCAAAACCATTTAATCTGTCGTGAAAATCACGCAATGCTTTCAGATCATACACGCAGCCATTTAATATAAAAACACTATAGAGGATACATTAGACACTACATAAAAGAAATTGAGAACACAGTGTCCAGGGCATGTAATTGTCAATTGCAAACGCATTTTGTAATAAAGAAAGTATAATAATCACAACCTATTTCAGTGAGAATATTACATACATTAAGTACAGCAAGTTATACAGTAATACATGTGTGGCATAAAATTGCAGTAGTCTACTATGCAAAAGCCCAATGACCAAAGAAAACTAAATGAAAAGCACCTTACAATAAAAATAAATAAAAAAACACTGCATAATCAAAGTCAATGAAGGATTCATTCCGCCTCAGCATCATGTCTTTGTTGTGGGTCCAGCCAGAGGATTCATCCTCCTCATCCACCACCTCAGACACATACTCTTCCTCCTCATCCACCACCTCTGA
>JACXGK010002099.1:0-58957 GCA_016801125.1 Novumbra hubbsi | reverse complement strand
CCAGTAAGAATTCCGGCTCTCACAGACCTGTTAGGTTTTCTTTAAGAAGCCCTCCTGTTCTCCACTCATTACCTGTATTAACTGCACCTGTTTGAACTCGTTACCTGTAGAAAAGACACCTGTCCACACACTCAATCAAACAGACTCCAACCTCTCCACAATGGCCAAGACCAGAGAGCTGTGTAAGGACATCAGGGATAAAATTGTAGATCTGGACAAGGCTGGGATGAGCTACAGGACAATAGGCAAGCAGCTTGGTGAGAAGGCAACAACTGTTGGCGCAATTATTAGAAAACGAAAGAAGTTCAAGATGACAGTCCATCACCCTCGGTCTGGAGCTCCATGCAAGATCTCACCTCGCGGGGCATCAATGATCATGAGGAAGGTTAGGGATCAGCCCAGAACTAAACGGCAGGACCTGGTCAATGACCTGAAGAGAGCTGGGACCACAGTCTCAAGCCAGCGCATGTCCAGGCCCGTCTGAAGTTTGCCAATGACTATCTGGATGATCCAGAGGAGGAATGGGAGAAGGTCATGTGGTCTGATGAGACAAAAATAGAGCTTTTTGGTCTAAACTCCACTCGCCGTGTTTGGAGGAAGAAGAAGGATGAGTACAACCACAAGAACACCATCCCAACCGTAAAGCATGGAGGTGGAAACATCATTCGTTGGGGATGCTTTTCTGCAAAGGGGACAGGACGACTGTACCTCATTGAGGGGAGGATGGATGGGGCCATGTATCGCAAGATCTTGGCCAACAACCTCCTTCCCTCAGTAAGAGCATTGAAGATGGGTCTTCCAGCATGACAACGACCCGAAACACACAGCCATGGCAACAAAGGAGTGGCTCCGTAAGAAGCCACTCCACTCTCAAGGTCCTGGAGCGGCCAAGCCAGTCTCCAGACCTGAATCCAATAGAAAATCTGTGGAGGGAGCTGAAAGTCCGTATTGCCCAGCGGCATCCCTGAAACCTGAAGGATCTGGAGAAGGTCTGTATGGAGGAGTGGGCCAAAATCCCTGCTGCAGTTTGTGCAAACCTGGTCAAGAACTACAGGAAACGTACGATCTCTGCAAACTTGCAAACAAAGGTTTCTGTACGAAATATTAAGTTCTGCTTTAAGTTCTGCTTTTCTGATGTATCAAATATTTATGTCATGCAATAAAATGCAAATTAATTACTTAAAAATTCTACAATGTGATTTTCTGTTTTTGTGTTTTATATTCCTTCTCTCACAGTTGAAGTGTACCTATGATAAAAATTACAGACCTCTACATGCTTTGTAAGTAGGAAAACCTGCAAAATCGGCAGTGTATCAAATACTTGTTCTCCCCACTGTATCTACCTCAAACTCTCCATTAAAATAAGATGTCTGGGAGGTTAAAATAAAAATGGTACCTTTGGGGGCCTGCCCCTGCGACCTCTCTGGGGAGAGTTGTTCTGTTCGTCTTCAGTCTCCAGAGCAGTGTCAGCAACACTGCTCTCAGCCCACAGCTCTTCCCCCTCGCTGTTAACGCTGGTGTTAGCTGCCGCTTTCCGCCGTACTCGTTTGGGCTTGACCTCCTGGCTGACCTTGTCCTCCTGGCTGGCTCCCCGTTTGCGCCCCCGACCGGGCTTGCTGTTGCTGTCATGAGCAGCTGGACTCTTCAAGACAGCGATGTCCTCATTCTCACTGTGATCTAGCTCTGTGTTGTCGATCCTGGGACAATCGGATACAGTGTTTTATCAATTGTGTCCGACTTGTCACAGTGATTGGACAGAAAAAGACAAGTAAACTGAAGGAGTTGCCCTGGCGGGACTGCAGTCTCAAGTACATATCTTTAGATTGTCAATGACGTCTTGTATTTGGTCCTTAGAGCACATTCCCACTAACCTTTTGGGGTCCCTATGCAAAATGTGCTTTGAAGCCCCCTCGATCTGGGAATCCCTATCAGTCAGAGGCCCCCTAGTGGTCAGGGGCCCTAAGAGACCGCTTATGTTGCTTATGCCTAGAACTGGCCCCGCATGAATAACTCAAGGTCTTTAGAAGTATGAGCCTTGTGAGAAACACCAAAGCCAGTGGTATGTATGTGTGCCATGGATGATTGACCAATAGCGAGATAAATAATTTGACCCAAAGACCCAACTAACATCTGCAATTCACCAGCTTTGATCCTGTGATTCTTTGGCCACTAAAACCATCCTCCACACTGTGCATGGTGTCAATAAAAACACACGTTCCCTTACAGGCCAATTGTATAGATCTCTTTAAACTTCAAAATGACTGCCCTGATAGTGGAAACATTTTCAATCATTAAGCCTGATTTGTTCAATAACCTTTTGTCACACATCATTACTGTATTCTTGGGTCTTTCCCATAGAGATAACTATGGGAATTTGGCCTGAGTATCACCTCATATTTATACTCAAATGAAACAAAAAGTCATGGCTTACCATTTAAGTGTTTCTAACTTAACAACGTAAAATATAAATGGGAATAAACTTCAGTTCGATTTTACCCACGATAAAATCTTGGGGTGCCAATAATTGTGGCAGACATCTTCAGAAGAAACATACTTATTTCACTTTTTTTCTTTCAGAATTTTACTTAAATTAAACGTCCAATTTTAGTAAATATTTTTGAATGAGAGACCAAGAGGATAAATAGTAAAGGCATCTGCTATGCTCATATTTACCGGGGGTGTGAATATTAGTGGAGGACATGATACGCCAGTATCTGATACATTCATCAATCACCATAGGTCATTCTGTCAACTTGATGTCATTTTAGTGTATTCTGTCTTTCTATGTTGTGTACCACTAGAAACAACATTTCACTAAGTCACATTCTGATTATGTGTGAATTTACTTAGCGATTAAAGGTGATTTTGATTAATGGGTCCATTTAGATGAATATCTAAAGATATTCACATGACCTTTAAGCAGGGCACAAATAAGGTAACCTACCTCCCTTTGCTCCGTCCAGGGGATCCAGGGTTGGAGTTGCTGCTGGCATTGCTCATCGTCTCCATGCGGCTCAGCTTGTTTTGCTTCCCGGCTGAGGCCAGGGGCTTGTTGACAGTCCCAAGCACGTTGGCGGCTTTGGGCTGGGGAGAGGAACCGCAATTAACAACATCAGCTGAGGGAGCTGGCCAACTCATGGATGGAGATATTTCAAGTCCATAGGTGAAGAAGCAAACAGAGCAAGAATTGCAGCAAGAACATAATAAATGCATGCATTTCTCCAAACTATTTAAAAGTATCTGAACACAGGGGCCATATCTATCTTTTGTACTTGCTACTGAAATGTATGTGGCCTGGGGGACTATGGTCACCTACTGCTTTATGTAAGTATGTTACTTACCTTTCCTGGAGTGAAAAAGGACTTCATCTCTGGCGGGAGATAGTTTTTAGTATTGCTGGCATTCTGTAACACAGAACAGAGATGATGTAACAAGTAGAATACGACTTGTAGGAATTTTGAATATGTTGAATTTGTTTATTGTTATTACAATAAGACAGTTTGGTTTCACAATTTGTGACACTCTGATACAGTCTGACTATCTTCAAAATTAAACGTATGGCCATCTGTTCAGCTATAATGAACATGTCAAAAGTAAGATTGTGTGTGTCAAAATGAAAATTACACCATTAGACAAGTAAAATAAAATCATTGATGATAGAAAAATAACAGAAATTGCAGTCATTTTAAATTTTCTGAGCTGGGTCAGTCCTACAATTGGGTGCCCTTTGACTTTGCTAAAAATAATATTTGTACATTTTACATAGTGGTCCAGCTCAGGCAATTATATACTAATAGTTATGGGCAAATTAGTCTCACATAAAGTAGCGCAAATGTCCACCCTGTTACTTGACATATGTGAAACTATTAGACATTGTTTTGATGCATGTTTATGACCATGTACACATTTTCTATCAAGAAATTCTCCCTACTAAAGCCAACTAAATTATGCCCATCAAAGTTCTTTTAAACAATAATTATGTATTAAAACACTATGATATGTGTATATATATATGTCAATCCATTTGCATATTTCTCTCAATTATAACCATAAATATAATTAGAATTTGGTTTTAGAATGTTTTTTGTTGTTGATTGTAAATGTGCAGAAAAAGTATATTTAGGGAAATTGTTCAATTATGATTCAATCTTTAAACGGGAACATAGATCAAACCAGAAAATATAGAACCAACTACTACTTTGCTTTAATACATTTAATTTCTTAAACATTCATATTAATTGTACCATTCCATTTTACTCAATCAATTATCTCAACCTTAAAACATAGTGATCATACTTCTTTTTATTATCTGTTTAACTTAATCTTTACAGTGAAGGGGAGTTTTTGTGTTTCACATATCCACATAAAGAATGTACTAATAAATGCATTACGTAACCATAGTATTATAGAACTGATATTTTAATAATCCATGAGCTGTCATATACTCATAAGCCAGAAATGTATTGATGAATAATGCTTATCAATATCTATTCATAAAATCAAGTATGCACTGAATAATAGTACAAGCACACTATGACACAGGGAACACTAAAAGTCATAATTCACCAGATGACGCCATGACTTCTCTCTATGGTCAGAATCTGGATCTAATTTCTGGGAATGCAGCTAATTGCTATCTTATCTGCTGGTTGTAACTCTTCCAAGGCTTTTGGAATCTCTTGATGTCAGGGGGCTCATGAGTTGCATTATTTCCTAAACAACCAACACGACACGGTACCACTGAGTGTTTAGGGGTGGAGGTAATTAGTAACTCAAAGAGGATGGACCGCCTAGAGAGTGTCATGAGTGGGAGGGACTGTTGAATGGAACAGAAGATAAGACATGTTATAAATGTGTGTGTTCAAAAGTTGTACTTAGTTTTTCTGCAAAAACTGCCCGGCTTTGTGATGACTTTCATTGAAGCCTATTTGATTCCAAAACCTCTGAAATTCTTGCATCCTTTTGAGTTGGGAACCAAATTTACTACGACAACAGTTCCAACAGTTACATAGCACTCAGTATAGCCTTCAAGTCCTTGTTAAGCCTCCCTCTTTAGCTACGTGCTGATCTTTGGACCTGTACAGACCTATTTAATGCCTGTGGCTCTGGGATAAGGCACTGAATCTGGTCATCAGCATACCACTTAATGTCATTGTGTGTGCATGGCCAGAAAAAATTATTCATTGAATTTCTGTGCATGCATTTCACTTTCACATTGTTCTCCTCCGTTTGCAGTATGACTCCTGGGTATGGCTGCTTGTCATAGGTTATTAGTTTGGTACCACTTTACATTATCACTTAGTAATAAGTGTGTTCCTGGTAGTAGTTGCCAATATATTCTTACCATGCTAGGTTACCATCCACCAGTTTGTCACCTGGAAGCAGAGATGGATCATGTCTATGTACATAATAACGTGTAATCAATGCTAGGAATTGGTACAGTATCTGTTTCTCACTGTTTCTATGTAACAAACCATGGTCTTACTTGGAATATTAGGAAGGGTTTTCTCGGTAGAACTAAATTTTATAACACTAAACTTCCAACCTTGAGGGCCCTGGCTGCAGGATGTCTTCTGGACTAGGAGGGTCATGTACTGAAAAGATGCCCCAACATTGGCGTTGGCCCTGGATTTCTTCCTTGACTCTCTCCACTTTTCCCTTTTGGCTTGTCTCTCTCTCAACGCACTGAGATATAGTTTTCTATTTCCCTTCCCCTCTGTCTTTTTAAAAATTTTCTCGCTAACTTTCAATATAATGCTGCCTTCTTTCAAAGTCAGCATTCCGGCATGCTCTGTACCTCCTTTGCCTTTCTGCAGCACTTTTTGCTGCAACTCTCTGCAAAAGGCTTTCATTTTATTTAAAAAATCTTTTGAAATGTAGAATCGTTCTATACATGTCTTCTGCAATGCAAGGCATAACAGGGTGGACGATAATTTGTTTAGCCAAAGATGGCTTTTACTCCTGTGGTGAAGAACATGCCAGCACATGGTAAACACTAGAGAAAGAATTGAACTTACTTATCAAATATGTTGTGAACATGTTAAAATTGCACTCCTTTCCTTTTCAAATGAGTGTAACAGAGTAGATCTAAAACACTGAAAATGAGGTAAAATTAAGCAATACTTACTATGCTTTCATGGTTGGTTCCCTGTTTTTTTTTTGTTTTTTTTTCTGAAAGTCAGGCAACTTGAGAACAAGTCCTTTATTTTACAGAAAATCTTTCATCAGCATAACAGGATGGACAGTAAAAAATTACATGTGTAGTTAGTTCATTATTAATAAAATGTTTAATTATATTTCTAACTGAAAGTGATTGAAAATGGTTGGGGACATGGCAATTTATCTAGGATGAACTGAAAACAAAGTATTTATTTTGCATTTAAATCCCCCTGAGGTAAATATAATTTACTGGTTATAGTAGATGGAGTTTAACAGCGCATAAAAAGCCATTTAAAGTTTTTTTGAAAGATTTGTAGCACTGAATCATGGGGACACAAAAGGCACCCGATTGTAGCAATGACCCAGCTATGATTAACTAATACAGTCACTTGTTCATCTATCGAAATCATATTTCCCATAAATACCTTGCTAGATATTTAACAAAAGCAACTACATTGCCCTAATGCCCCAGGTAAAATAAACATTCACTAGTGTGTTGAATAAATGGACTGGTTCTAAACACAGCCATCAACCAAAACCATTTTAGAAACTGGCAGTATTGAGATTGTACACTGAAATTATTGAGTGCCATGCAATAATTCTCCTGCCCACAAGCTGTTTGAAATTCTTCAGATGTTACATAATGTTTTTTTGTATCTGTAAAACATTTTAAAGCTGGAACGCACTGTAACAAAATGAGCTGTTATCTAAGTTTACTTAATGTTCACATATTGTTTTGCAATACAACTATTTATAATTGTTACTGCCCAGCCCTACAGTATCTTATTGGCTGTTGCTTAAAATGGTAACAAAAGTAATACAGCCATCTGAGTATCACACAAAAATATAATAAAACCAGAAACGTGAGGGAAAATTCCAGTTGACCACAATAACAACAGCACAACATATTCACAAATCTCTACCTTGTCCAGCTGAGTGAAAAAGCGAGCAGGTAAGACAGGGTCTTTGGGGGACTCCAGACTATATGTAGTGCTTTTGGATAAAACTATGTTCAAGGCCACATCACACACAGTGTACAGTTTCTGAGGAGAGGAAACAAAAGTTAAAAACAACTTTAACAATATAAAAATGATACATTTGAATGAGAGCAGTCTGGTTTCATCCAAATGATAATACAAAAAACCTTCGCTAAAAAGCCAGTGGGACAGACCCTATGCCACATCTTAGATTGCTGGACCACACCTCTGGCAATCAGTGCCTGGGTTTCAAACCTTGGCAAGATCAATGCCAGCATGTGGAAGACTACAGCCGTGGCCAAAAGTTTTGAGAATGACACAAATATACATTTTCTGTCTGCTGCCAGTTTTGATGATGGCAATTTGCATATATTCTAGAATGTCACGAAGAGTCATCAGATGAATTGCAATTAAGTCCCTCTTTGCCAAAAACATTTCAGCCCTGCCACAAAAGGACCAGCTGACCTCATGTCAGTCATCCTCTTTTTAACAGAGGTGGAGATCACTTGGTCATGCTGATTGAGTTAGAATAACAGACAGGAAGCTTTAAAAGGAGAGTGGGGCTTGAAATCATTGTTGTTCCTCTGTTGCCATGGTAACTGCATGGAAACACGTGAAGTCATCATTGCTTTGCTCAAAAAGGGCTTCACAGGCAAGGATATTGTAGCTAGTAAGTTAGCACCTAAATCTACCATTTATTGGATCATCAAGAACTTTAAGGAGAGAGGCTCAATTGTTTTGAAGAAGGCTTCCAGGCGCCCAAGAAAGTCCAGCAAGCGCCAAGTTGATTCAGCTGTGGGATCGAGGCACCACCAGTGCAGAGCTTGCTCAGGAATGGCAGCAGGCAGGTGTGAGTGCATCTTCACGCACAGTGAGGTGAAGAATTTTGAAGGATGGTGTCAAGAAGGGAAGCAAAGAAGCCACTTCTCTCCAGGAAAAACATCAGAGACAGACTGATATTGTGTAAAAGCTACAGGGATTGAACTGCTGAGGACTTGCGTAAAGTAATTTTTTCTGATAAATCCCCTTTCAAATTGTTTGGTGCATCTGAAAAGGGACTTGTCCAGGGAAGAAATGGTGAGCGTTACCAATAGTCCTGTGTCATGCCAAAAGTAAATCCTGAGACCATTCATGTGTGGGGTTGCTTCTGTAAGGGAATGTTGGTGTTTCACATATACACATAATGAATTCACTAAGGAATCAATTAAGTAACCATAGTATTATAAAAGTAACATTTTAATAATCAATAAGCTGTCAATATACTCATAAGCAATGAATATATTTAACTGCATGTATTGATAAATAATGCTATTCAATATCTATTCACATAGTCAAGTATGCACTGAATAATAGTACAAGCACTGGGACACAGAGAACACTAAGGTGTAGAGGAAAATTTCTATTCTGCCAATCTATAGGACCTATTGATAAATGCATAATTAGTTATTTGCATAAGTTTAATGTGCCTATAAATGTTTGTAAACATTGGTTAGGTCGTCCATTTTGTATATCAGTTACATCCTTCATTTTGTATTGATTACGTGGCTTTGAGAGAACGTAAGGAGCCTTTGTTCTCGGTTGAGTTTTCCTGCCAGTGCCTCTGATTGGCTGATACAGGTGAAGGGAGGGGTCTACCTGTGCAAAGTTTGTTATGGTAATAACCAGAGATGCTTCCCTGTCACTCTGGGTGATGGGGAACCAGACTCTCCTTACAAGTGAATCGTCAATAAACTGTTAATTGTGCTAAAGACGTTTTCTTTCTTACCAGCCTAAATTCTAATCCTTGACGTAGAAAATTGTCATGATAAATTATAAAGTTGGCTGTATGTGAAGAAACTGTGTCTTGCATGTTGGCGCTGTTCTCTCTCTATGAACCACCATGTAATTACATTAAAAGTAGTCTTACAAAGATATTCGGTTTCCGAAAGTGGCTTGAGTAAAATTGGAATGAAGTGGACTTGTCCCACGAACCCAGAAAGCGTACGTTTTGTACAGACCTCAATGAAGGTAAAGTCATAAGATTCACCAGATGACACCATGACCTATCACTCTGGTCAACTCTCGATCTGTTTTGTGGGAATGCAGCTAATTGCTAGCTTTATGATGACGTTCATTAAAGTCTATTGGATTTTACAACCTCTGAAGTTCTTGCATTTTTTGAGTTGGGAATGGCATTTTACACAACACTTCTCCGCCAAGGGAGTGGGCACACTCACAATTTTCCCAAGAACACCGCCATAAATAAAGAATGGTACCAAAACATAGACATTTTGGGTCCATGGCCGGGAAACACCCTAGACCTTAACTCTATTGAGAACGTGTAGTCAATTCTCAAAAAGTGAGTGGAGAAACAAAAACCCCACAAATTCTGTCAAGTTCATTGACAGCATGCCAAGACAAATTGCAACGGTCTTGAAGAGAGATCAACACTGCAAATATTGACTCTTTGCATGTACTTAATGTAATTGTCAATAACGTATGAGATGCTTATAATTAGACTACAGTATACCATAGTAACATCTGGAAAAAATATCTAAAAACACAACAGCAGCAAACTGTGGAAACCAATACTTGTGTCACTCTCAAAACTTTTGGCCATGATTGTAGTTCATTATTAATACAGAGGCTACCTCATTGATCTTGGCGTCATTAGGCGCCTGTCCATCTTTTGTTTGTTTAATGTTCTCCACCATCTTCCTGATGAAGGCGTGGCTGTTGTTTTCATTCTTAGCCATGATGATCTCAAGGATAAACCAAAGGGATCTGAAAGGGGACAAGAAAATACTCATATAATGAGCTACAATGCAGACAACAACTTAACCTTTCCCATACTTAAACTTACAGATATTACAACAGCCTACTACTTCAAGACTAATTCGGGTTCATTATATTGACAGAATTTAATTTAAGGGGCACTGTGTACAATCCTGCTTCAAAAATGTACAAGATAACAACACAATTTCGAGCAATTGAATAGGTTACTTTAATCTATCAATAGACAATGTTACAGTTGTAGAGCACTACCTTATCTTACATACAACATACCTCATCTTACATACAACATATCTCATCTTACATACAACATACCTCATCTTACATACAACATATCTCATCTTACATACAACATACCTCATCTTACATACAACATACCTCAACTTACATACAACATACCTCAACTTACATACAACATACCTCAACTTACATACAACATATCTCATCTTACATACAACATACCTCATCTTACATACAACATACCTCAACTTACATACAACATACCTCAACGTACATACAACATACCTCATCTTACATACAACATACCTCATCTTACATACAACATACCTCAACTTACATACAACATACCTCAACTTACATACAACATACTTGAATTACATATTTTTTTGAATCACCATATGCTGGCAGCAAGGTGGCCCAAAAGGGCACTGGTTCTAATCCCTTCTAAACTCCCGGAGCAAGACTGTTAACCATAACCCCCCCCCCCCCCCCCCCCCCCCCCCCCCCCCCCCTTGTAACATTCCCCCTAGGATGTTGCTGTAAATACGATTTGGTTCTTAAGGTGCCTGGTTATATAAAATAAAATATGAATAATATAATAATAACAACAATAAGACAATTTAGGGGAATACTATGTTATGAACTCCTTCAAACTGTTTGTATAGTAAAAATGAATTACTCACTCCTTGATGTCTTTCAGCTGCTCGATGTCCTGCACCTTGACGTAATCTGGGTCGTGTACTAGAAGATGGATGGCGTATGGCACAACGTATTCAGGCAGCAAAGAGAACAGTTTATCTACAACACACATACACACAACATTATGAGCAAATGCTGATATGATGTACAGCCGATCAGAGTAACTAGTGTGGGGCAGGCAAAGAAAGGGTTTTAGGTAATAATAATAAATAAATATAGCTGCAAGCAGCAATTATGGTCCCTCCTTGAAAGTTGCAAACAACTGGAAAATTGATAGAAATGCGTCTCACACATATACAAATTTTTAAGGCAATTGGATCAATAGACAATTTTAGGTGCATTTTTATAGTTCTTCACAATGTGTAACTCTACAGAAAGATACATTTGTTGGACATCATGGGTTCCAGAGACCTTTTGGTTCCACATGAGCAATAAGGCATTTACACAAAGTATCAGAAGGTTTGGACATATGGGGTGGAAATGCCATGATTATCAAAGTGGGCACTTTAAGGCGTGGCCTGTAGCACCAAATAGGCAACTTTTTATTTTACATTCAGCAATTTTGTTACAAGTGTCTTATATGAGTCTTCATCTGAACTTGTGATTAAAGCAGCCTATCGGTTGTATGACTAGCATATGTGTAATGCATTATTTTAGAGTTAGCAATACATTTGATTTCCCTTTTATTACATTTTCTTTAGAGATAGGAAGTTGACATTGAACATGACAACTTACTGTAGTGTCCTCCTAGTGTGTGGAGCCCATCAAGTCCCTAGGTCAGTTTGGCTTTAATTGATATTCACATGAAATATGTACAACCGGTGTCAATTCACCAATAAGTTAATAATTCTGCCATTTTGGTAAATATAGTTTTCATAAATATCAAATAGAAAGACATATATCCTACACATCCATATAAAATATCAAGTCAATCGGAGCTATGTTTCATGAGTAGTAGACTTTTGTATGTTTCCAAAAACTTTGCACAAGAAATTCCATCAAGGCAGATTTTATGGGTCGAAGAGGCTTTGTTCGCCAGGAGAAATAAGGATTGTATACCAAGTTTCAGACATTTTGGATAAACGGGTCGACGAGGCAATCATGTAGACTTTGGGCATGGCCTATAGCGCCACCAATGGGTTACTCTGGGCTATTTGCGGAGTGGGAGTGACTCGTGACCTGTTGTATCCATGTGCCAATTTTTACAAAAAGTTATGCATGAGCAAATGAGAAGTTTAACGAGATAAGTATAATAATTGGAATACTAACAAATACAATAGGTTTCCTCCTGACAAAGGAACCCTAATAATACCTTTAACATATTTAGGGCTTTTCTGGAATCCAAAAATGCTTTACATTTGAAACGGAACAAACAAGATTCTAGGCAAAAGATTGGGCAATACACAGACAAAAAGAAAGGACTCAGACATGACACTGGACAAAGGGAAAGGGCCGGCTTGTTTGAGCAGATGAGTGGCGATGGATGAGGCCGGTAACAGATTCAGAGTAACGGATTGATAGTGGAAGTGAGTTCCACAGCCTTGGAGCAGCCCTGTCTCTGCTTGGACCGGGGGATGATAAGGTGGCCAGCTGTCACAGAGCGCAGCGTCCAGGTGGGTTGGGATTGGGGATTAGGATCATAGAGGTATGGTGGAGCAAGCTGATGGAGGGCTTTATAGTGTGCTGCCAGGACAGGTTTGGGTGTGGAGTCTGGCCCATTTGTAGCTTATGGATAGATGAAGAAAGAAAGAAGAACAAGTATTAAGGTTTCAGATGCGCTACAGGAGACAAAGGCCTTATTGCGGTGGTGGAAGAACGAAAGTGCTTGTTTTTTTTTACCTATGTCTGTTAACACTAGAAGCGCCAGAGCGCTTTTACCCAGTGAAGAGGAAAAAAATTATATCTTCGCTCTCGATCAAATTCTGCTTTTTTACTTTTCCTAAATATGTGTGTTTTATCACCCAGTATTTAAAAAATGTCTAAATCACACAGAGAAAAGCTGATTTAAGGCTATTTAATTCCTGTTCAATGTTAAATTGCACATTCTGCCATTTTTATTCCTGCATTCCAAGGTTGCAATTCTCTTTTCTATCAGCAGATGTCGCAAAGGCTCCCGTATAAGAGTCTTCTGTTATTAACAAATCTTTATAACTCCTGTATACAAGCATTCTGTTATTTAGAAAACACCATCTTTATAGTGTATAAATATATAGATCAGGGGTATTCAATTAAAATGTAGAAAGGTCCAGCTAGACCAAATTACTTCAAGCAAAGGTCAGGAACATCTTATTTGTGTTATGATTCAGTGCCATACATATTGAAGTAGTCTAGTAGTTGTATGTATGTAGAAAACAACTGTTTATTTTATTTGACTCTCAAATAAAATTACATTGAAACTCGATGATTATTGGTCGACCAAAATGAAAATCAAAAATTCTGAGATATCTGCGGTTTGATGACAGGACCACAAGGACTGCCCGTCTTGCGAATGATACATTTGCAATGATATCAGAGGTATTCCATAAGTTTGTGAAAAACAGTGCAGTGAGAACATAAATGTAGTAAATGAACAAGGCGAATTGTCGCTTTACACAATACATGGCCAATAAACCGGACACATTTGGCATTACATTCTGAATAGCCGCCAAACAAAATACATGTTGAATGCACAACGCAATTTATGGAGAAATGAAAGTAGCGGACAATATTGTTATGCGACTGCAAAAAGGAGATGATGTAAAGGCAGCGTTCAATGATCAGGGAACAAAACTTGTGAGCTCTGCCAGACGTGTTAACGACTTGACTTAAGACCAAATCTATCTCCTTAACATTGCCAGTTCAGTTGCCAAGTATGTTATATTATGCTTGGTATTCTTAGTGACTTTTGTTCCCTGTTTTTATGTTTGTTTCCAGTGCAGTAAGAACATAACTGTAAATTAATAACTTTTCCCCATCAAGGCGCGGTGTTGCATTACACAATAAATGTCCAATAAACCGGAAACATTAGGCAATAGATTCTGGGTAGCCGCAAACAAAATATATGTTGAACGCACAACCCTATATATGGAAAGATGAATGTAGGCCGGCTGGTCAGCGGTTAGCGGAGAATATTGTTATGCGTTTGCGAAAAGGAGATGTAAAGTCAGCGTTCAATGTTCAGGGAACCAAACTTGTGAGCTCTGCCAGACATGTTAGCGATTTGACTTGAGACCAAATCTATTGATTCGCGAAGCAGTCTTTAGGTGGGGGGTGGGTGCATTCTTTACTAGCTCAAGCAAAGAAACCCTGAGCACAATGCAATTCCCTAAGACTAACCTATTAGAGTATCCACAAATTACACACACCCATTTGATTGCTCATTTTCATATCAGGTGATTTTCAATATTTCAAACATTGTAATTTTAATAGCTCTACCTTGTCCTGCCTATTGTGTAGTAGGGAGATTATTGAAAATGAAGGTTAAGCTATTATGTAAAATAGCCGTTTGGGAATGTTTGGTATTTACCTAATTGAAAATATACATGAAAGGGGTTTGAGAATTATGTTCTTACTTTGTTCTTTTAAATGTCACAAATGTCATTTATTGTGAAATTTAGAACTTAACACGGACATTGGCTATAGATCGATAGAAAGGTGAAGGTGCAAGACAATCTCCTTGACATCACCAGTGCAGTTGCCAAAGTCATTTTCACTTTATATTTTCTTTGTTGCTATTTGTATTATTCCACCAATATTTTGAAACTGCAATATTGAGCGTGATATTATATCGTATAAAACCAAGCCAGACCGGCGTCTTTACACATTGTAGTTACTGCAATCGTTACACCCTTACCTTGAAAACGGAGCAACACTGAATCAAAACAATTTGACACAAGATAAAACAGACACCCAAAAGTTTCGGCCTTAACTTTGGATCCGTACAAGAAGCACCATCTAGCGACCATTACGTGTCAGTAAATGTGTCCCGGTCTGTAGACTCATGGGCAAATTTTGCCCAAACGGCGCTTTAGGGGGGTAACAATGGCTCGGCGCTTCTAGTGTTAATGTGTTGTTCAAAACTGAGGCATAAGTCCAGAATGATGCCTATGTTGCAGGCGTACAAATGTATATGAAAAATATCAGATTAGAGGATAAGTTCAGTTCACTATGCTAACGGGTCCTCAAGGCATGCAGGAATGTTAGAATTTTTACATTTACATGCCTTGCACATTTTATAGTAACAAGTTGCTTACAGCCATGGCCAAAAGTTTTGAGAATGACACATTGTTGTTCCTCCATTAACCATGGTTACCTCCATTCTTTTGACACAGTAACAACACCTGAAAAAAATCCATGCCATGGTTGAATGTACTTAAAAAGATGAAGCAACAATTTCTGATATTTGTACTTAGCCAGAGGCCGTTAAAGTCAACCCTGCTTATGTCTTTGGGAAGTTATTAGAATTTAAACGCCATTCATTACTAGTGGCAGCGCAGGGACTAGTCAGGCTATTCCTGCACACAGACATAAAAGTGTCTACAAAAGTTCATCTGACTCTGATTCACATTTTTGCTGTAACCTATGCTTTGTTCTGAAGGTTATAATATTTGTTGTTTAACTATTTTATTTTTCATGGTTAAAATGTTTTCCAAAGTGGCAATTTGTTCCATGTCTTACCACTAATGGCAGCGTGCTGTTTCAGATACTCTCTCCTGAGGTTCATATTTTTGACCAGACACTGGCGGGCATGTGCCCGCCGCTCCTTCATGGGATCCTTGGCGCAGAGGGCAAACACAGCCAGGTACTCTAAGGGCAGACGCAGACGACACAGACCCCGGTGGAGTTTCTGGGCAAAGGCCTGGCGCACCTGGTAACACTCGTCCTGGAGGAACGCACAAATGAGAACAGGGATTTTTACTAAAAACAGAAGAATAAACGGGAAGGTATTATCTAAACTGAAAACGAAGCAATTGCTGTCCGCTGCAAAGCATTTTGCTGACAATGTGCTCTTATGTTTTCAAATAAGATGATACCAGACTATAGGGATGGTAGCCTGAAATCATAATAATAAAGCATATAGCTTCTACTGTTCAAGTGTAGGAAGGTGCCTGTGTGTTTGTGTGTGTGCTTACATTGATGACCAAAGCACAGAGCTGGTATTGCTCTAAGGTGATGATCTCATGGTAGCAGGGCTCCTGAGCCAGTTTTAGTATAGCACACCCCGCAGCCAGACGCAGACGGGACATGTCAGGCTTCCTACAACACACAGACATGCACACAGAACACAAAGGGTTAAGCTCAAGTCATTCACACAGAGAACAACTACAGGAAAATACAGTTCAGACTTTCAGTAATGATAATGCTAAATAATAATGCGTGTTGCGGAGGCAAAACGAATGATAATCCTGCCGCAAAGCTAACAATAATGAGAGCTAATGACAATGCTGACGCAGAGCTAAAGATAATGATGGAGCAGAGCTAATGGTAATAATGCCTAATGAGGGCTAATGAGCGCTGTACCCAATCTTGCCCTGCTCGGTCAGGTCCCCATCACTGCTTAAAATGGCTGTTAACATCCTCAGAGTGGAGTTGCCGGATTTACTCTGGTTGTTCTTCACTCCCAGAAGCCATCGCACCATCAGCTTGATGCCCTGGATCTGTAGAGAAAGTCAGAAAAAAAACAGACAATCTAAGAAATAAAGACAGACAATGAGATAGTCAACAATGGCTTTTTCGACGGAAGTCTTACCTTAGCTAGAGTTTCTGGGGAAACTTCATCATTGGGGACCCAGAGCTTGGTTGTCTTCTTACCCGGAGCCTTAAAAAAACAGTTATTAATTCCAGCAATATCCATTATTGGTACAAGTCAATGTAATTTTAGGTGTACCTGAAAAATCCAACATTAGGATCAGTGACATTTATAATCATTCACAGTTTCCAAATTATACCAACAAAATCTGTGATCAGTCAAAATTGATAATTCTAGAAATTACAATAAGCGTATTGTTCACAGTGGCTACGTCAGATTCTAGTCTAATAATATGAAGTACTATTTTTGTTTCTGCATGAACACAAGCACATTTTTACCACTTATTGGATTCTCTTTTTTGCGATGCCCCTATAAGCATCGGCAATATCCATCATAAACAGTGCCAAACAATATGAGACCAGCAACATACCCTGTCATTCATGAGCATCTCCTTGACAATAAAGTTGGCCACCAGGGACTTAAGAGGCCCAGCAAACTGCTCTGGGGCTAGCAGGGCCAGGTGTCCCAGGGTGGTGAGTGGCGTGATGAGATCCTCAGGGTCTGCTGTGTCCAGACCCTTGTGGAGAGGCTGGAGGGACATAAGAGGAAGTTAGCCCGGGGAACACCAGTGTATTCCTATTGACTTCCTGGAGAATAATTAGCATATGCTGTTGTAAATGTTTGCTGAGACAAAAACATTGTGAAATTATAAAGTAGGGCTCACTCACTTGATTCATTTTTAAGATATCCTTTAAAGCAATACATTCTGCAGGTCTTAGATCTATTTGTGCAGCTATATTTATCTCTTATGGTCATTGCCATACCAAACCGGTCAATATCAAATCTACACAACTTAAAAAAGAAGGGAAAACTTTTATCACACACTTAATGAACAAAATATCACAGGCTTTTCCAACATGCGTGAATTTCATCACGGCAACTCATGATTCCTAGTGTTGGTAAACAAACTTGGCAATAAAGCTGATTCTGATCATGTGACTCAGTAGTGTGTCCCACGTGCCTGTATGCGCTCTCGACAATGTCTGGGCATGCTCCTGGTGTCCTGGGGGATCTCCTCCCAGACCTGGATCAGGGCATCAATGAGTACGTGGACAGTCTGTGGCACTACTTGATGGCATTGGATGCACTGATAGATAATGACCCAGAGGTTTTCAATTAGATTCAGGTCTGGGGAACGTGAGGGCCAGTCAATGGCATCAATGCCTTAGTCACACTTTGCCCACATGATGCCGGGCATTGTCTTGCACCATTAGGAACCCCGGGCTTACTGCATCCAACAACAACTCAGGGTTGTCTGACGCAACCATATTATAGTCATCTGATATCAAAAACTGTCCTAATGCTAAAATCCAGATTGGGGCAGGTGGGACATAGCATAGCCTGTCCTGGTTGGTCAACAGGACTTACCAACCAATTGTAATTGTGAAGAAGCAAATGTAGGACATTTGGAACTATGGTAAAAAGAGAAATGCATAGAGATGAGCCATGTAACACAATCCGATCAAGGTAATGAATGGTTATCCAGAGCTCACCTCAAAGATTTGTGCAAAGAGTGTATCTCTGTTGGTAAACATTGCATGGATACAATGGATGGAGTACTTGGCCTGGCGGGGCGGACCCTTCTTGGCCTTCTGATGCAAAACAGGTAACAGCACTCTGGGAAAGAGGGTTCAAACTCAGTCAAAACTAATCAGGAGCCAACTGCCAAAATTGGCTGATGTCGTACAAAAGACTTACGATTTGATGTGGGGAAAGCTGTCCTCCAGTTTGCTGCCTGTGTTTTTAAAAATCTGTAAGGCAGCCTCGGCCGTCTTCTCGTCCTCCATCTTGAGACAGCCCAACAGTGATTCAAACGTCTCAGCAGAGTGGAACGACACCGGGTGAGTAAATGATAGCACCTGGGGCGTGGAGTGAAGAACAGGGTTAATTAATGACAGGACCAGAAAATGGTCAGGAAATGACATGAATGATTTCTAGAAGGGAACATTCTTATTCTTAAATGTATAATCCACAATGCTATTTTCAGTAGGCAGTGAACCTTGTGTATTTCTAAATGGTTTGTTTGGTCTGGAGACTCCAGAAATTCATGGGCATGTAAATTACAGACGTTTCTCTTCAAGCCAGCTGACCAAGACCCAGCTACCAGATTAAGCCAGATCATTGGGGTAAACACTCTCGACTCTTTTGTTTAGAGTCATTAGATAGTAAATTGAGACAGTACACCTATTTAATATCCCATCAAAATTAATGTCTGTCCCTAGTAGTCCCTAATAGTGCCCTAAAGCATTGGGCTTATCATAATGGGATTTCCTTAAACCAGATGGAAGTGTGCACTTTTACAACTTTAAACTTAAAATGCAAATCCTATGTGTTTGTATGCGTTACCTTAAGCAGCTCAAGGCCAGCCCTGATGGCTTCTTCAGTCGGGACACCTTCCTCATCGTCATCAGCTGTCCCCTCAATAGATTTGTTGACTTGCTTAACCAGAGCACTGTGTAGTAACCAACCAAGTATTAGGGGAACATGGACAATAGTTCAACAATAGAAATCTAAGACAAAATATATTCTGGGGTAGCGATAAGAGCCCTTGACTTGGGACAACAACCCCCTCCATGGTACTGTATACCAACCCGACTCGGCCAAATGTCTAGGCCTTCCCGCTATCTCATTCACTTTTCTGTCAATAAAATCTCCTTACATTGTTTTATAAAATTATAACAATCTGAACTGTAGTATCTCTACTCTCTGCATCAATATAAAACAAAGGACCAGCTTTCTTGTCCAGTATGAAGCTAATTATAGCAGCATACAACTGACAAATGTAAGGCATGATTTGTAAATAAACAGCATACAATCCAAACATGTTAATGTGTGTATCAATAAACATAGATGTGGTCATATCTGTTGGTACCCCTCTACAAAAACAAATAATACACAATTTTCTCTGAAATAACTTGAAACTGACAAAAGTAATTGGCATTCACTGTTGTTTATCCTGTATTTAATAGAATCACACTTTGCTTCAAAATTTCTACTTAAGATAAAGTAAATAATAAAACAAATAAAATTGGCATGAAAAAAATGATGGGACCCGTAACCTAATATTTTGTTACACAACCTTTAGAAGCAATCACTGCAATCAATCAGTTTCTGTAGCTCTCAAGACTACTGCACCTGTTAACAGGTAGTTTGGCCCACTCTTCCTGAGCAAACTGCTCCAGCTGTTTCAAGTTGGATGGGCGCCTTCTCCAGACTGCAAGTTTTAGCTCTTTCCATAGATGCTCAATATCAGATCAGAACACATAGAAAGTCACTTCAGAATAGTCTAATATTTTGTTCTCATATGTTCATGGGTGCTTTTAGGTGTGTGTTTTGTGTCATTATCCTGTTGGAGGACCCATGACCTGCGACTGAGACAGAACTTTCTAAAACTGGGTTGGGTGTTTCGCTTCCAAAATGCCTTGATGGCCTTGAGAATTCATTGTGCCCTGCACAGATTCAAGGCACCCTGTGCCAGACGCAGCAAAAACAGCCCCAAAACATAACCAACTTAAGCATCCTCCGTTGTAGGTACGCTGTTCTTTACTTTGAAAGCTTTTTTTTGTCATCTGCAAACTTTTCCCTCCTGTCTCCTGAGTCTGCCTCATCGACCCTACTCCCATCTCTTTCAACAACCTCTGTCAATTGTCCTCTTGGCCAGCCCAGCCTTCCCCTCCCGCTCCATGGCTGACTGACTCACTGAGAGCTAACTGAACAGGGCTGTGGGCTGCAGAGTGAAAGTGGTAGAAAACCAGTCATCCTTTCATTTGCTTCTCTCTAACTTCCCTTCCTGTGTTTCTGCTGCTAAAGCAAATGTCCATCACTATATTTCAAGCACCTGCCTCTCACCCCTGGAAACTCTTTACCACCTTTCCATTTACCTAAAGCCTCCCCATCCTCCACCTCCTTCTTCCCAGAAGACAATCTTTTGAAATGAAAGTTGACAAGATTTGCTCCTCTTTCACTCACCCTGTTCAGGTTTCTGGACCCACAGTCAGTGAACTGCCTTACTCCTTGACCTCTTTCCCACCGCTCTCTTCAGACGCAGTCCAGCGTCTAGTAATATTTTGGCATCCAACAACCTGTCCTCTTGACCCTATCCCTTCCTCCCTTCTTCAGGCCATCTCAGTAGACCTTGACCTTGCTTCATCAACTTCTCCTATCTCCTATCCACTAGATGTGTTCACTCTGACATCATGTCTGCTCTTGTCACACATGAAACTAACTCTGATGTCCAAAACTACAAAGTGGTATCCATTCTTCCTTTTCTTTCTAAAACGATTGAGCATCCACCTTCGGGACCCTAACCAATCAGGTTTCAAGACACCAACACCTTTTGTCTGTGTCGCAGAGGCTTTTCCGCAGTGCCAAAGCAAACTTTCTTTCCTCTGTTCTTATTCTCCTTGATAATTTCTGCTGCCTTTGACACTGTGAACCACCAAATCCTCCTCTCCACACTCATGTACTTCCCAGTGGCGTCGTTAGGCCTGGGATTCCGGAGACATTTTTTACTAGCCCAGGTTCATTTGATCCAATTCCAATAATATATTGGTACTCCAATTATTTATCATAACGAACTTCTGCGCAGTCATATACAGACGTCTACTAGAAATGAGTGTCATGGGTAAAAAGCAATTGGCTGGAGAAAAACCCATGCTCCCTCAGCACAGCAAGAGTCGCCCAACCCAGTCTAGACCATGAAAACATTATAGAACAAATGTGCAAGCTACAAATATGAGAGATTCAAGAAAGGCAAGAATACCTCCTGTGCATAGCCACAGTCACTGCATTTTTAGAGAAACAGGGTGTACTCTTGCGTGGCCACAATGAGACTAGAGAGTCAAGTAACAACCAGGGAACTTTCTCGAGATCATAAAACCTTCTTGCAGAATTTGATCTAGAATTTTCCAAAATAACAAGGCTCCTAACAGCATCCGCTTCTCCCCAATTGTTAAAGAACTTAAAGCAGCTCAAATGATTTCTGTAAAGGCAGATGAGGTCAGAGATGGGCATAGTGAACAACTAGTGGTGTGTGCAATATGTTATACTCAAGGGCACATTAACAATTCTCATCACTGAAACAATAGAGCAAATGCTGGTGTCAAATGCCCTTGCAGTGTGTGGCTCAAGCTTATGCGTCAGTTATAAGCGGTCAAGTTGGTGGTGTACAGGCCCTCTTCCGTGCCAAGCACCCAGAACCCACGTATACATACATGGCTAAGGAGCACTATGAACAAGGGTAAAAGTAATCACCTGGCAGTTCTGTTCATTGAAAAAGATGCTGTATTTGACGTACAACATGGGGAGGGTATTGACAGATTTGCCCAACTCAAATCAAGGAGATGCATTCTGGTGCTCCCCCATCTAAAGGAGGCAACCCAGACAAGACAGAAACAAACAGCAAAAGTGAAATATAATGGAGACACCAGGAAAAAGTACAATATGTTGAAAATACAAGGAAAAACAGAGACAGACAAAAAATATGCAATATGGTGAAAACACAAGGAATGACAAGACAACACATTATCCAACATGATAGAAACACAACGAAAGAGAAAGAGACAGACAAAAAAAACACAGTACAATATAATGGAGACACCAGTCTTCTTTTCTCTAAACACAAAGTCAATTGGCACTGTCATATTTGCACATAGCCTGTCCTGTGCTGATGACACTAAACTATTCTTCTCCCTTGCAACACGCATATCGACATGCCTGGCAGACATCTCAACTTGGATGTCAGCCCACCACCTCAAGCCTTAGCCTTGATAAGACGTTCTCAGATCAAGAGGAATTGGCCATGTGGGGGTGATACTTTCCCCCCCTGCGAAGAAGTTGGGAGCTATAAGGGCACCTGGATAAACACAGGATAAGGGAAAAACAGAATGGGTCCAGAAAGAAAGTGAAATGTGACACACGCACACATAATAAAGGATGACCCAAAACTGAATTATACAGAATGAATATGCAAATAACATTTGTGTATAAAGTATGGTATGTAACTGTGAAATGGTAGAGATGCTTCCCTGTCACCAAGCTCTCATTTCAAGTGAATCTTTAATAAATTGTTAATTGTGCCAGACCTTATTTGTTATTCTTTCCAGCCTAAAAATTGCTGTGACAGTTCCCTGCTTGTGCCATCAAGTCCCTGCAACTGATCCAGAATGCTGCCGCCCGTTTTGTGTTCAACCTTCCCAAACTCACCCATGTCAACCCTCTCCTCCGCAAGCTCCAGTGGCATCAGGTAGAAGCTTGCATACACTACAAAAAGCCAAAGGGAGCAGCACCTCCCTACCTACAGGCTATGCTTAAACCCTACAACCTTTCCCATGCACTCTGATCTGCAACGTCATGTCTGTTGGCCTCCAACCCTCACGGTGCAAAGCTCCTGCACTGTCAAAATGATTCTCTGTCTTGGCACCTCAATGGTGGAACCAACTTAACCCTTGAACCCAGAACAGCAGTCTCTGCCAATCTTCCGAAAGTGGTTGAAAACCTACCTCTTTGATGAGTATCTTAATTAACTTGTGTATCTCCCCCACCACCCGAGAAAAAAAACATAACTTTGGCAACTAATGTCTTTGATAAAGGAAAGTGTGCTTATTATGATTGTCATATGTTGGTTTCCAGAGACACATTAAAAGGATGCACTTAATCGTACGTCGTTCTGGAAAAGAGCATCTGCTAAATAACTAAACTGTAAAATGGTATTTCTGAAAAATGTCCTTCAACACTTGTCAGCATTTGTCAGTCAATGTGTTGGAATTGACGAGTGTGCTTTTGTGGATCAAGTTGGGTGTGTAGTCAACAAGTAGTCTGCATAGTCAACATCTCATAATCTAGTAGAATACCTTGGTAACTTTGAGCCAATCACCAATGCGGACCGTGATGATTTAACTTCATCAACGAAAAGTAAAATACTTTATTAATACCATTGTCCTATTTAGAAGCATTTAACAAATCCAGGTTTTCATCTCAGTTGGAATTTTACTCTAATATCAGGCTAAATATGTAAGTTGTTGTGCCAAATAAAGTCACGTAACTTAGCAGACAAGTACAAGTAGGTTAGCTAACTAATTACTAATGGCATATATGGAACTATAGTAAAAATAACTTACCAATAATTAAAGTTGAACAACCACAGCTGGTTAGCAATTGTTAGTTGGCAGTAGTACTCAATACTACTTGACTGGGATACCTGTATCCAAGACACCTTAATAACCATTTTCGAAATGTGCAAAACAGTACATTTTTCTGGACAGTCTGTGAACATACTGCATTCAATTTGATAATTTGTGAGACTGACAAGGGAAAAAGTTAATTATTATAGCTAGCTAAATGCATCAAGCAACACAGTTGATTGCATCTCTGTTTAAACAGAAAAGTAGATGATGTAATCACTGTATGCATAGTTGATTAACTGGAAATCAGCAAATTATTCTACACAGACTAAATTACGAGAGGTTGACTAGTGGTCTCACTCATATTTGTGGATCGTTGATCTGTACTGGGAACGTAACTGCCACACTCAACAATTCTTACAAAAAATTGTTGACTGACAAATCTAGTTGAATTCATACAAATGCTATTTTAGAAATATGAGTCAGGTAGTGTGTTTGTGGATAGTGACTTAAATGTCTTTTCTTTTTTTTACGTTTCCAACTACGCATTTTTGAGTTTAATGCTGTGGATATACAAATCATGGTTAACAATCATGAATTTGCTGCTGATCACAATTTACATTTGTATATGTGGAGTGTATGCTGTGTATTTACGAATCATGGCTCACATTTGTGGGTTTTGGTTCAGCGGATGTTATAGCATAGTGCCTTTCTTCTGTTTCATAATTGTCAGAGTCTATGAACGCAGTTTCCATTGGTCAGCGGTACAATACGCTGTAACCCTAACTTAGTGGTGTTCACTTATGTCCAGCTGTGTCCAGTACTGGGATGTCTACAGAGCTCGGCTTTCAATATTCTAGTGCTAGAGGGTTTTTTTCTTGGTAAAATTTGCTAACTCTAAATGGTTAATGCAGCAGAGAATGTGTCAAGCAAGCTATCTACAATCATGCTGTCTACAGCCATGGCAAAAAGTGTTGAGAATGACACAAATTGGTTTAAACAAAGTTTGCTGCTGTAGTGTTTTTAGATCTTTTTGCCAAATGTTACTATGATTTGCTGTAGTATAATTACAAACATTTTTAGTAAGTGTCAAAGGCTATTACTGACAAGTACAAGAGTCAATAATCTTCTTCAAGACCTCTGCAATTCGCCCTGGCATTATGTCAATTAACTTCTGGGCCACATCCTGAATGATAGCACGCCCTTCTTGCATATTCAATGCTTGGATTTTGTCAGAATTTGTATGTTTTTGTTTGTCCAGCCGCCTCTTGAGGATTGACCACAAGTTCTTAATGGGATTAAGGTCTGGGGAGTTTCCTGGCCATGGACCCAAAATGTTTAGGTTTTGTTCCCAGAGCCACTTCGTTATCATTTTGGCCTTATGGCAAGGTGCTCCATCATGCTGGAAAAGGCGTTGTTCGTCACCAAACTGTTCTAAGATGGTTGGGAGAAGTTGCTCTCTGAGGATGTTTTGGTACCATTCTTTATTCATGGCTGCTTAGGCAAAATTGTGAGCCTATACCCTTGGCTGAAAAGCAATCCCACACATGAATGTTCCCAGGATGCTTTAATGGACACAGGACTGATAGTAGCGCTCACCTTTTCTTTTCTGGACAAGCGTTTTTCCAGATGCCTCAAACATTCGGAAAAGGGAATTCATCAGAGAAAATGACTTTCCCCAGTCCTCAGCAGTCCAATCCATGTACCTTTTGCAGAATATCAGTCTGTCCCTGATGTTTTTCCTGGAGAGAAGTGGCTTCTTTGTTGCCCTTCTTCACACCAGGCCAAAGTCTTCACCTCACTGTGCGTGAAGATGCACTCACACCTGCCTGCTGCCAGTCCTGAGCAAGCTATGCACTGGTGGTGCCCCGATCCTGCAGCTGAATCAACTTAAAGATTAACTTTCTTGGGTGCCCTGAAGCCTTCTTCACAACAATTAAACCACTCCCCTTGAAGTTCTTGATGATCCGATAAAGGGTAGATTTAGGTGCAATCTATTGGTAGCAGCAATATCCTTGCCTGTGAAGCCCTTTTTGTGCAAAGCAATGATGACTGCACGTGTTTCCTTGCAGGTAACAGAGGAAGAACAATGATTTCAAGCCCCACCCTCTTTTTAAATCTTCCAGTCTGTTATTCTAACTCAATCAGCATGACAGAGTGATCTCCAGACTTGACCTTGTCAACAATCTCACCTGTGTTAACTAGCGGATCACTGACAGCTGGTCCTTTTGTGGCAGGCCTAAAATGCAGTGGAAATGTTTTTTTGGGGGGATTAAGGGGATTTTCATGGCAAAGAGAGAGTTTGAAATTAATTGCAATTCATCCGATCACTCTTCATGACATTCTGGTGTACATGCAAATTCCCATCATAAAAACTGAGGTAGCAGAAATTGAGAAAATTAAAATTGGTGTAATTCTCAAAACCTTTGGCCACGGCTTTAGTATTATAAGTCCCCAATCAGCAGGGTGTTCTGCTTGTTAAGCATAGTTAAAGGAGTGAAAGAACATAGTTCTATTTGCACTACGGATCTGAGGCTAAAGAAACGTAAAAATATAAAACAAAAATATTACCATTTCAATTAAATGCGTGTGTTAACACAATACCTTTGACAGCCTTGGCAGCTGCACAATACTTATCCATTAAAGAAGAAACAAAATAACTGTAACTGCTTTACTGTAATTCTGTAATTTTTATCCCTTACAATACTGTAATAAGCTGTTTCCTCCCAGTTGGTTTTCCTGCGCAAGAAAGACTGTTTGTTTATACCTTATAGACTCTGTGTCTATGTGGACAGGAGCGATCCTCTCCAGCAGGAATTTGACCATCTCTAGGAAGGGGTTGCTGGGCTGTTTGGGACTCCCAAGCTTTTTAGTGATATCCCTCTGAGGGATGTTGTGGAGGGAAAGAGTCCAGTCATTACAGAGAGCACATATAACATTCATTCAACTCAGTAGGGGTAGTGTTTCCCAATGCTGGCCCTTGAGTCCAGAGGGTTTTTCCTGAACACTAGTGATATGTATAAAAAAGAAAAGAAAATGGTGCCTCTGATTCTCTTGCAATGTCTTTTGTAATTCGTAAGTAAATAGTTAGCTAAATTTGGAACAAATTGGTTATGATCAAATATCATCACCAAATTCTCAGATATTTTTTTAGGACATTTCCTTTCCTTATTAGAAAGAACCAGACAGGTGGTCCCTCACAGTGTTGGTCTATATAGGTATATAAGCCTGCTGGTATACGCTTTTACCTCATTATTGCCCTCACCGGAATAGGTCCCTGATAAAAGGATTGCAATGACAATATGAAGTGGAACTGGCTTTGAGATCCAGATTTCAATACCTCTGGTCTAAACAAACAGGAGACTGTTGTTTACCGGGCTTGGCACTAAGATATACTGATTACCCCACCATCTTACCACACATCCTTCGGCCTGCCTGCAAGAGCAGGCAGGGCTGACAAGAGTCTGCAACTGTTTCTTTATCTTCTCATCCTCCTCGAGCACCTGGGCAAACTTCTTCACAAATTCCTGCGCTTTGCCTGGGTCTGGCAGGTTCCCTATGTAAAACAAGCCAATTAAAAGAATCACATGAATCTAATGGAGTGATCACAACGATAATTTTTTTTTATAGTAATTTAGAAATATCGCTAATTTAATAAGATTTGTATCGTAACCAAAATTCAACTGCAAAACTGTATTTTATTGAATTATTCTGTCTCTATAAAATAGGACTTACGTGTGATAATCATGACTTTGGAAAACACTGCCTTCTGGTAGGACTCACTCTGAAAGGCAGACAATGTTCTAACTTGTTTGCCTTATTGGATTATTTGAAATGACAAGGAATAACACAACTTTCACAAAAGAAAAAAACATTGCTATTCCTTACTTTGGGCTGTTTGACAAGGTCAAGGAGATCTTTGACATGATTTCGAAGCATGTTCTGACACTTCCACATCTCGTTCAAAGCTCTGAAAAATACACAGAAAACACAAAACTCAGTGCCTACATAACTACTGCAAAACAAGGTTTATTACCAAACATAATATAGTGAAGTGATATTCATTAAAAAACTAAACCTGGTGGAATATCACACATCTAATTGCATCAATTTGCATGTCAGTAAAATGATTGGATATTAAAAGATCATTCCAAAGATGTTGGGTCTGTAAGAAGTGAGAATGGGGAGGGGTTCACAACTCTTAGAAAGACTGAGTGGTGAATTGTTAACAAATAGTGCAAAAATGAAAGAATGACAATTCACAATGTACAATTGCAAAGAGTTTGGGGATCTCATCTAATAATAGTAACGTAGATGATTAGGTTGTAGATGTAGATGATTCCAGTTGTCACCCTGCTGATCCCCTTACCATCCCAAACTGGACTGTCCCAGGCATGCCCATCTGGTCATGCTTCTGACCTAGATTAGGATGTAAAGACTCTGGACACAGCCAATATTAATGTATTAATTATTACTTGTACTCCTAAACATCACCCAGCACAACCACCCCTCTGAGCCTGGTTCCTCTTTAGGTTCCTTCTTAAAAGCCACTGTGCTTTAACACTGTTGTTGCGTGCTCCTTGGGGTTTCAGGATTAGCGTTTTTGTAAAAGCACTTTGTGACAACTGCGGATGTAATAAGGGTCTTACAAATACATTAGACTGATTGATTTGAAAAAACTCTGAGAATCTGGAAAATTCTCTGTATGCAAGGGACAAAGCCAAAAAGCCATTATCTTCCTGCCCACAGATGACAAGGCATTAAGAAACAAACATTGTGTGATGGAAATCACTCCATCCAGCTATGCATCAGCAGGTCAAAAGCCAGCATCTGTGATGGTATGGGGGTGCATTTGTGCACACGGCATGGATGACTTGCACATCTGTAAAGGCACCATTAATGCTAATCAATATATACACAGGTTTTAGTACAACATATGCTGCCATCCAGACCACGTCTCCTTGAGCCGTGCCAAACCACATTCTGCATGCATAACGAGAGCATGGCCAGGTGCATTTGACACACTGTCTTTGTACTATTTTCAATTAAATAAAGGAATGAATGATTGGCACATCATTGCATTCCTAATTTACGCAGTGTCCCAACTAGTGTACTTTAGCTCTACATTTCAAAGCCTGCTTACAGGATTGCATTTGTGTTAAAT
This sequence comes from Novumbra hubbsi, assembly GCA_016801125.1. Lineage (NCBI taxonomy): Eukaryota > Metazoa > Chordata > Actinopteri > Esociformes > Umbridae > Novumbra > Novumbra hubbsi. Next base: position 30,037 of record JACXGK010002099.1, on the reverse strand, counting down.
TTCCTGACTTGTTTTTTGCTTATGTTTCATGCTGCAATAAACACAAAGGATCTCACTTGACTGCATTGTTGTCCAATGTGGCGTAGAGGTAATACAGACACTTCATCCTCTCAGTGGTGTCCAGGTTGTGAGGAACCATGTACTGGGCAAAAATGCGCTCCACCAACAATCTGAGGTACAAAGCACAGTGATAAACAACATTGTAATTTTTTCACAGTAAGGCTCAAACAATGTGTGGCTTGCTCACAATAAACACATTTTTCCATGTACTTTAGATTTTGTATGTTTTTTTTTCTTCAAGAAAGAATATAATGTGGAAACCAATTGCAAATAAAAAATGCATCAGGATTGAACCACTACAAGCTAGGAGGGGTTATGTAGCCTGAAAGGAATAATAAGCACACGTCCACATCTATTTATTTTAACTTATGTAAATGAAAACTTTGACCATTCAAGAACTCTCCATTTCTTATTGATGTTATTTCAGCCCAAGGTGGCAATACCAGCTGCTAGGGCATAGGGTATCCTAACTTTTTCCTCAGTAAGAAATCGCATCTTTGTATATCTTTTGTTAAATAAATGATATCATGGTTAAAATGTTTTTGATTTCAATTACATCACCTTTATCAATAGATATTGTTTGAAAAAAAATACCTATTTCATGGGGTGTCCTAATTTTTTCACATTACTGTATGTGTCAAAGATGTGTGGTACAACAACCTGTCATCAATGCTGTTCTGGTAGTATATGTGGAGGAGCTTGTCCTTGATCCAGGCGATTTGTTTGGATGCTTCCTTCCCTCCCTCTGCCTGTAGAGAGTACTTCTTGTAGATCTGGGCCAGACCCATCATGGCCTCCTTACGCACTCTCCACTGAAAAGGAACAACACCACTTGATGAGCACAGTGGACTGTCTAAGGCTAGTATACAAAAAAGAATAAAAACTATGAACAACATCCTGGAGAAAGGATGTAGAAAGACTGCAAATCTTGTCAGAGTGCACTACATAGGGAAAAGGGTGTCATGTCAGAGACAGATGGAGATGGAGGTTAACCGTGTCCCCCAGTAGACAGACAGAGAGATGAAGATTAAGAACATAATCTATAAAGGGCACCAACAACTCTGAAACCCGAATTGAATCCCTGGGTACAAACAAAAAACTGAAATGTTTTGGGTCCCTACACAGGACAGAAATTAAATACCACTGGAAACATTTATTAAAAAGCCCATTGGTGTTAAATGAGGGAAAGATTCCTGAACAAGCTTACTATCTTAACCTTTTTAAAATAGAAAAGGACATTTTCTTTACTTGATGCTTGAAGAAAATATGTTACTGCTTATGTTGTGCATTTAAAAAAAAAAAAATCATGAACAGCAGCATTCATTATACATTAAATTACTAGTTTACATAACCTTAGTGCGATTCACAATAACAACATTATTACTGTTAACTACTTTTATCTATTAATCTGTTGACACCATTCCAGAAACATATGCAAGTGTTTCATTTAAGAATATATTAAAGTGTTATTTTTTTTTTTTTTTACAATGCCTTCATTTTAACAACGGAAGTTAGTAGCAATAACGGATGAAGATCATTTATTAGTGATCGCAGAGAATTCAGCAATATTTTCAATTCTTAAGCATCTGCTTTCAATATGATCTGTGAAATCATTCATCGACATTACTTAAACTAACCCTGAAGTTCCCATTGTACCCATACATTAATGAGGCCTACCTAATTCCCTCCATCAGAGAATGACTAACAGGGCAGTAGACCATGAAACTCCCACTTTCATTATCATTATGTTAGGAAAACATAGTTAGAGCGTGGAAATTCAATTGCAAAGGGAGGGCGCTGTTTCTCACTTTTCACATTTGAATTAACATATTAATTGTTAACATCAAAGCGGGGAATGCCTTAGTAATGCAATTTCACAAATGCATTATCATTTTCAATATAAGTGTTATTTGGGACAATATTCAAATGAAAGTGCAATAATGCGTTTCCAAACAGTCATACAGGAGTTCTGTGACAATAATAATACTAAAATGGAAAAACTGTTTGAAATTTCATTTGCAAAGACGTACCCTGCTTTCCAGTGGACAACATGGAAATGTTAATGCAAATGTGAAAATTAAAATGCAGCTGATCATTGCAGAATACTCTGCCATTTCTGACACTGATGTGGACGAGGTGATGTTTAGAAATTTAAGAGGGGTAATGGAGAGACTGTCCATCACACTTCGTTCCAGCAGAAGACCGGCTCTTTATAGCCCTAGTGAGGTTGAGACATACCTGTTAACAGGATTAAAAGTCAAGGAAACAGCTGTGCTTTATAGAGTGTGTTAGAAAACCATCCACCAGGCGAAGTGCACAGAGAGTATTTACTCCGTGCATATCCATTTCCCTGTTGCCAATTTATCTTGTGTGTTCTACTAAGCCATTCCCGCATTCTTGTTTCTCTATAGTCTCAGTGTTGTATTCCTCTGTTCCAGACTCCTCCTTGTTGGTCCATTCTACTCTGCTGCTCATCGTCCATCAGTACCTTCGACAAGATCACTCGTGTACCAAACACCTGCTTGTTTTGACTACGCTAATCCTGCTTGACGATTTGGTTTCAATAAATACCTGTAAATAACTGTTATCCTTGTCTCATGTGCATGCATTTGATTGCATGCACATGAGTTCCTATAAAGATAGGCGGAGGTTTGAAAAAGACCATAAGAATTGTACCGTAAAAAACAACAGGAGTAAGGTCAACTTTTCTGATGAGCCCAAATTTCAGCTTTGCCCAACCCCTGGTGGTCTAATGGTTAGACGGAGACCTGAAGAGGCCTACAAGCCATAGTGTCTCCCACCCATTGTGCAATTTGGTGGAGGATTGGTGATAATCTGGGGATGCTCCAGCAAGGCTAAAATCAATTAGCATTTTTTGTGAGGGACGCATGAATCAAACCACGTACAAGATGGACCTGGAAGAGAACTTGCTTCCTTCTGCTCTGACCATGTTCCCCAACTCAGATGATTGTTTTTTCTAGCAGGACAATGCTCCATGCCACACAGACAAGTCCATCAAAGTGTGTATGGAGGACTACCACATCAAGACCCTGTCATGGCCAGCCCAATCTCCAGACCTGAACCTCATTGAAACCCTCTGGAAAGTGATCCAGAGGAAGATGGGTGTCACAAGCTAACAACGGGTTTGGCACCAGGAGGTGCGTAGAGTCACCCAAGATGAGCCTGCCGGGACGCATGAAAGCAGTGATTGACAAAATAAAGAAATGCTCTAAATGGCAATATTCTTCTTGAAATTTGGGAGAAAGTTTGTCAGTAGTTTACAGAATAAAACAAAAACCTAAATTGTACCCAAACACATACTTAGAGACATCCAAAAAAACAGAATACACAATATTCTCTGAAATAACTTGAAACAGACAAAAGTAATTTGCATCCACCATTGTATATTCTTTATTTAATAAAAATCTGACTTTGCTTAGATTTTCTATCCAACATAATATTGTAAATAATAAAACTATTAAGGCCACTTCAGAATGTTTTGTTATATCAATTCCTGGGTGCTTTTAGCTGTGTTTTGGGTCATTACCCTGTTGGAGGACACATGACCAGCTACTGAGACAGTGCTTTCTGACACTGGGCTGTACGTTTTGCTCCAGAATGCCTTGATAGTCTTGAGATCTCATTGCGCCCTGCACAGATTCAAGGCACCCTGTGCCAGACGCAGCAATGCAGCCCCAAAATATAACAGAGCCTTCGCTGTTTTTTACTGTAGGTATGGTTTTCTTTTCTTAGAAAGTCATCTGCAAACATAGAGCTGATGTTGCTTGCCAAAAATCTCCAGTTACAATTCATCTGTCCAAATGACATTCTCTCAGAACGTAACAAATTCCAGGCTGGCTTTTTTACGTTTTTCTTTCAGAAGTGGAGTCCTCCTGGGTCTTCTTCCACTGAGCACACTTTTGCTCAAAAAGTGACGGATGGTGTGATCTGAAACTGACATGACTCCACCTTGTACTTCACCTTGTACTTCACCTTGTACTTCACCTTGTACTTCACCTTGTATCTCTTTGGCAGTAATCCTTGTTTTTTTTCTACCATTGACACTATCCTTCTGTTTCATCTGGGGTTGATTTTCTTCTTGTGGCCGCACCCAGTTGGCTACAGTGCCAGAGAGGGGATCCTACCCCCATACACATCAAAGTGGACTGTTTATCAAAGATGACCTCACCTGGTCCAGGCAAGCAGACTGCAGTAAAAATGGCCTAAAAACGCCTTTACTTTACTTCCTGAGGAGAAGTTTGGCATGTCTTCGAGAACTCTCACCAACTTCTTCGGGAGCACCATTGAAGGCAATGCAAAAGTTGAAGTCACCGGAGTGAATCGCCGGTTGCCATCTCCCCTCCATGCAAGGCATCTACCTCACACAAGGCCTTAGAAAAGCACAGAACATCATAAAATACATAAAATACTACAGCCACCTAGGACATGGTCTGTTCTTACTGCTGTCGTATGATAGACGCTACCGGAGCATCAGGGCACACATTTCCAGACTCACTTTTCCCCCCAGGTCATATGATCACATCAACATTACAATTCTTTGATGACGTTCTATGCACATTCATTGCACAATGGCTTGTATAAAGGTATCCTTCAAAGGCACTTTTACAATGAATATATTTTTTATATTTAAAGACTCATATTGTCATTACCCCATTTTCACACTCTTTAAAATTGCTGCTAGTTTATTCTGTGTATATGTATATAAGAAAAATGTTATTCTATGTTTTATTTTGCTTTATGTTTTCTACTTTTTACTTATACCACTGCGTAGATGAATTCAATGTGCAGAGTCATTTGGTAATCCATGATTTAATCCTGTGTTTCAACAGAACTCACTTTGACAAAGACAAACTAAAAACTGTATGATAACAACAGAAGTTATCTTCCATACCATACAACCCCCTGCAATTATTTTCTCTTGACCATTATAAAGGATAAACTTTTTATTCAAGACATGAATATATATCAACATCTCCAGGCAATGCAGAATAAATATTTAGATATGCTAACTAAATGGATAGTATTTTGCAATAGTATTGAAATGATGATTGAAATTGCAATACACATCTTAATTGCACTCATGCCACTGAAGCGACCACTTGCATGTGACATCTGTTCACAGGCTACGAATGAATACGGTAGATCAACTTCACATTCTCTTATTAGCTCATTTGGGAAACTAAGGACATCTATTTGGCTGGGTAATAATATATTGTATTACACAACCTTTGAGTTAGCTGAAAACTCCAGTCCACCTGGAGTCATACAGAGAGCATGTGCTTAAATATAAGGATGCTCAAAACAAGGCAAAATCATTATACTATTCCAACCTGATAAATACCAACAAAGGGACCCCAAGAACTCTCTTCACCACTATCAACCGTCTACTTCGGCCCCTGGATTCTTCCCATTGCACTAGCTCTGTACAATATTGCAACTTGTTTTTGGAGTTTTTTCAGTCTAAGATTGAATCTATCTACCAACAACTCCAGCTATCCTCCACATATGCCAGCTACATTGCAGAGTTGATCACCAGAGCTAAAGCATCCACCTGCTCTCTGGATCCCATGTCTACATCCCTGGTCAAGGCCTGCTTGTCTTCCCTGTGCCCTCTTGTGGTGAACATAGTGAATTGTTCCTCCCTCACTCAAAATGGCTGGAGTCACACCCACCCTCAAGAAGCAAGGGCAGGACCCAGGTGACCTCAGTAACTACAGGCCCATTTCCAACCTTCCTTTTCTATCTAAAATACTGGAAAGGGCAGTTGCTTGTCAACTTCAGTGTCATATGACCAACCATAACCTTTATGAACCTCTACAATCAGGGTTTAGAGCAAAGCATAGCACAGAAACTGCCCTTGTCAAAGTGATAAATGACCTCCTTATTGCTGCCGACTCTCGACATCTAAATATTCTCATCCTCCTGGACCTCAAAACTGCCATCGACACTGTCTGCCACACAATCCTTCTTGACCGCATGGAAACAATGCTGGGCATATATGGTACGGTGCTTGACTGGTTCCGATCATATCTCGCTGACATTGTGTAATTTGGTGGCTCAAAATCCCAGCCAGCCCCGGTCAACCAAGGTGTGCCACAAGGTTCAGTGCTTGGGCCCCTTCTCTTCACCGTCTTCACTGTGCTGCTGCCCCTAAATTGTGGAACTCTTTCCCTTCAGCAATACGCAACTCAAGACTTTATCAACACTTTTAAAAACCGCCTCAAGACGGAGTTGTTCAGGCTAGCTTTTCCCATGACTTAGCCTGATAGTTGTACTTAATTGTTCAGTGACCTTGGGTATCTTGAAAGGCGCTTATAAAATGTTATTTATTGTTATTAAAAGGTTATAAATAATACATTCCTGTAACCAATATTGCTCATTTGGAGATTAAAATAACCAGTGCAATGATTTATGCTTACACATTTAATGACAATAACCAACCTCCAACGGTAAAAACTAGCACTGTATGAAAAGAGACACTTTTTGTAAAAATTGAGAGAGAAGATCTGGGGATCTCTGGCATATTGTACTAATATAAAATTCTAATCTTGGAGGGCCAAAACATGGTGTATTTTCTTTCCACCACATAGTTAATGGACCAATGTCCCATTACTAGATTTGTCCCAGATTAGAGGAAGGATGAACAGTGATTTACAGCACCAATTACGTTTTGCAGTCTTCCTTAAAGAGCAATAGATTATTCCTTTGGCTGCCTTGATTTGATCAAGCCACCATTTAGTTATTGGACAGATATTCTAACTAATATTATTATTATATATTACATTTGAAAGTATTTTTATACAGAAACTTACCCTCTTGTCAAGTGTCCTCTCCCTCACAAAGTTCAGCAGTTGGTCATTGACGAGCACCAAGTCTTTTTTAGCTGCCGTTACAATGGACACAATGACATCATGGCGGATTGCTTCTTCAGGGTCATGGGATCTCACTTTCAAAAACTCTACAGAAGACAACAACAATCAGGGTTAATTGTGGTGGCAATTTAAGACCTGCAACCTTTAAATCTTTGAAGGCTGATAACGGTGTGTTGGAGAAGGGTAACATCTACAAAATGCAGGGCAGGGAGGCCCGAGGACCAGGGTTGAGCACCACTGGGATAGACCTTTCCTATTGGATGTGTAATGGTTGGCTCACTGACCGCCTCCTATGTAGCCTGGCATTAAAAACGTAACTTTGTAATCATTGGAGAACATGTCAGAACTATCGAAGGTCAACATCTCTGACACATGCTAATAAAGAAATAAATCTCCCCTGACATAAATAAATCATCAATAGTGAACTAACTAACTAAGTTATAGTAATTCAATTACTTTTTTTAAACGTTATGACGTAGTTGAAAAACACATTCTGGCCTTTATACACGGCTCTGTTTTGCAACTTTGTAGTAATGTTCACCAAACATAAGTCAGTCCAGTTTACTACTATTATTAGGATCAAGACAGACAGCTAACAGGCTAACAAATATAAACTATGTTTGAAAGATCAGGTGAGGTCATCTAGTAAAAGCCAGTACCTGTAACAATTCATTTACAAACGTTCTGGATTAATGTAACTATCTGGCCTTTTTCGCAAAACAATCGCTGCAGTGAGGAAAGGACAGTACGACAATTGGAGAAGAGTGAATGTTAAGAAAAAGCAGCTTGCAGGTGACTATCACAGGTCAGTAAAAGCTTCAGCAATTGAATCATTTCCGATTTACAAGGGAGGAAATTCAACTCTGATATAAAAGATATTTTCATTGTAATTACTTTTCTAGCACTTTGTCCTGAAAGGGGTGGCTTCCAGGTATTTCAGTACTGACATTTCTAAGACCTAAAGTACTGCAAGCACTTCAATGACATTTTGAGAATACAGATCACCATTCTGAATTGGGCCCGCAGTGAATACCTGTCAGATCCTTGGCTAAGTCAGGGTGATTCATCAGACAATGGCTGGCAAACTTAACACATTCGAGTCGAATGGGAACATGGATGTCATTAAACCTGAAAAAGACAAAAGACATACATTGTAAAACAACATTGTAAAACAAAACAAAAAAATAACATACAAAATATTCTACAAACAATATCAAAACATTTTAATTTGCTTACCGTCCGAGATAACACTGCCACAGTGGTTTGTTTTGTACTGCAAGTTCAGAGTCCTTTGCTCCGAACATTTTCGCCAGCAGTTTCACCACTTGTAGCCGCTCATCGTTGTCATTGCTCTGAATTGTCAGAAAATGCAAGTCTTTACAACCTTACAGTCTTTTGAAAACAAATGGTTGCATACAAAAAAACATCAGTCACTGATACGGCAACAATTGTTTTGTCAGATTTTATTCTGGTGACATGTTTTTTTTGTTATGTGACCTGGCTCTGTTGTTTTATGCTGATAACCGGGCTCTTTTTTTATTCTGGTGTCCTGGCACAGTTTTTTGTGCTGGTGACCTGGCATTGTTTTTATTCTGGTGACCTGGCAATGTTTTAGATTCTGGTGACCTGGCACTGTTTGTTGGAGTCATCTTGTCAGACAGCATGTTATTACCAGTAATGTCCACCTAATTAGTCCATATGTCTATCATCTGGGTTGGGACAACTAATATGAAAATTAGCAAAACTTCCATCTCTCTGTGTAAACTGTCTAAACAAGAACGATGGATCCTTTCTGAATTTCCCTGAGGGCCAGGATATTGGAAGCCCCATGCTGTTGTAATACATGCAGAATGCGGTTTGGCATTTTCTACCTGAAAAAGACGTTGTCTGGATGGCAGCATATTTTGCTCCAAAACCTGTATATATTGTGACAAAAACTCTCCAACCAATCCTAAATATCCTGAAGGACCCTTTTAACATCCAAAGCCCCAAGGATTCCAAAAGCTTTCAGACGTTCTTGTTTTAAGCACAGGTTTTAAGCACAGGCAGAAAACCAATGACACTCCTAGCTCCGCTCACCGTCCCTTGCAAGACAACAAAACAAGGAAACCACCAAAAACGAGGAGGGGCTGTCACACCCCCCCCCCCTTAAAACGGGTACTCTAAGGACCCGCTACCACCACCCATACCCCTAGGGGACAGGCGCACGAGACAGGGCATCCGCCACCACATTCTCAACTCCCCTTATATGGCGCACATCAAGATGGAAAGCCTGCAAAAACAAACACCAATGCATTATCCGCTGATTCGGGCAAAGCACAGAACGGAGGAACGTGAGGGGATTGTGATCCGTGTACACCACAACAAGAAGCACCCCCATACACCTCAAAATGCTTAAGCGCCCAAATAAGTGCTAGAGCCTCCTTTTCCATCAATAGTTGAATGAATAGTTCAGCTGACAACTACTGAATTTCTTAGAAAATAAACTAACAGGCCTGTCAACACCTGTACGATCAGCCTGAAGAAGGACTGCACCAGCCCCCACATGACTAGCATCCACCTGCAACACAAACGGCACATCTCCACAAGGAGCAGCCAAAACCGGAGCTGAGGTGAGAAGGAACTTGACGCTGTCAAAAGCCTGTTGCCAAGCAGATGAACACACAAACTTAGCCTTGGCTTTCAGTAAATCGGTCAACGGCGCCACAACCGAAAATAAATGTTTTTAAAAAACCCACGATAATACCCAACCATACCCAGGAACCACACCAGGTCCTTCTTGAGTTCAGGAACAGGAAAACAGTCAATGGCAGTAACCTTTGCACGCACAGGACGCACTTGCCCCTGACCAACCACCTTACACAGGTAAGTAACTGTCGCCTTTGCAAACTCACACTTCGCCAGATTTATGGTAAGAGATGCCCCAACGAGGCGGTCGAAGAACAATCGGACACGGGAAAGATGCTCCTCCCAAGTGTCACTACAAACGACCACATCGTCTAAATAAACAGCACAACCCTCCAAACCGGAAACGACCATATTCATGAGCCGCTGAAAAGTGGCTGGTGCATTGCGAAGAACAAAACTCATCACTGTATAAGAGTAAAGACCCAAAGGCGTTATGAAAGCATAAACCTCACGTGCTCTAGGGGTCAAGGGCATCTGCCAGTATCCTGTCAGCAAATAAAATGTACTCACAAACCTAGCCGCCCCAACCTGGTACACACAATCCTCCATGCGAGGAAGGGGAAAAGAGTCAGGCTTAGTTACACTGTTCATCTTACGATAGTCAGTACAAAAACGAAGAGTCCCATCCGGTTTTCCAACCAAGATGCAAGGAGAAGCCCAGCTGGAAAAGGAAGGCTCCGCAATGTCATTCTCAAGCATGTAGCGGACCTCGTCCTCCAGACGGGAACGCTTCTCAAACGAAACACGATAGAACCACTGACGAATGGCCGCAGCATCACCAACGTCAATGCTCTATCAAATGCGTGCGGGATGGAATATCCGAAAACAATGAGAAGGTAACTTCTGATCAGCTTAACCATCTCACCTTGTCGGTCACCAGACAAATGGTCCAACAGATCACCCAAACCGCAAGTGTCTCATAATTTTTTAAACAACCTTGCAACTGCCAATCCATGGGACCTGGAACATCCTCCCCATCCACCTCCGCCACAACAGAACAGAAGAAACCACTACGGTTTCCCCCACCACATCAGTCAGAAGAATAGACCCAACATGACCGTCAGGCGAACCCTGAACACTCACAGACGGCAGCGAATAATATGGCTTTTACAAGTTTACATGACAGGGCTGGGTAGGCTTTCTCCGATCAGGAGTAGAAATCAAATAATTCTGATCAGTGCACTGTCGCACAACTGTATAGGTACCCTGAAATTTAGCTTGAAAAGGGGAACTAACCATAGGCAAAAGGGCAAGCACCTGATCACCCGGACTTAAGACTCGGAACTCAACCCGACGATCATACAGTCGCTTCATCCCCACTTGGGAGGACTCTAGCCTCTGTCTGGCTAGCTCACACGCAGCATATAACCTGCGCCGGAATCCATGAACATATCCCAGCAATTCAAGTTTTTCAGGCTCCGGTGACGTCCAACCGTCCTGGAGCACTGCCAAAGGACCACGCACGGTAATCACCAAACACCAGATCATTAGGGTTAAAACCAGTGCTCTCTTGCGACACCTCCCTTGCCGCCAACAATAACCACAGCAATCCGTCCTCCCAATCCGGTGCCATCTCGGTACAATACGACCTCAACAGCGACTTCAAGGTCTGATGGAAACGCTCCAACACCCCCTGACTCTGCAGATAATATGCACTGGCCGGATATGCAGCTGCCCCAAAACCTGTGCAAACAGACGACAAGTGAAATTGGAGCCCCGATCACTTTGAACCACTCTAGGTATCCCAAATATAGAAAAAAACTGAGTCAAAGCTTTCAAAACCGATCTAGTGGTAATAGAGTGCATCGGATAAGCGGCAGGAAACCGAGTGGTCTGACATCACTGTAAACAAATATGTGCTGCCAGTCTTTGAACGAGGAAGAGGGCCCACACAATCAATAACCAAATACTCAAAAGGCCGACTAACACTCGGAATCGGCAACAACGGAGCAGGCTTAATAGACTGATTCGGTTTCCCAGTCATCTGACAGGTGGGGCAGGTGCTTACATAACGTGTGACATCCTTCTTGAGCCCGGGCCAAAAAAAAAAGTCAAAATTTTTACGCACCCCTAAATGTCCGGCCAATTCATCATGGGAGACCTGCAAAACCAAGTCACAATATTTAACCGGTACTACAACCTGACTGACAGCATCCCCCACAAAACAGTCACTTATTGGCACCCATCAACATATCCTGCTGGAGATAATAACCAGGGTAAACATCCACCACCTCCTCAATTGGAACTATTCGTTCAAACAAAGGTTTTAAGGAGGAATCCGCCCACTGCTCCTTTACTAACTCAAGCCGAGGGACTGTTAATGGAATTATGGGTAGAGACACAGATAAAGCCGTTCCAACGTGCTTTAGTGGCACGGGTACAGCCACTTCATCTCGGGCCATTGAGCGAGTCACCGCACATGCAGTGAACACATCAGGAAAGTCCTTAGCAATCTCATCCTGGACCCCCAGAGATGGGAATGAAGAAACCACTGGAGGTGGAGGCAGATCACACCAGACACGTCCTCCAGCAAGATTATTCCCCAAAATAACCGAAACACACAGGCAAACAAGGACGTACCCCCAACACAACATCCCCCTGAACCAGAACGGACTCCAGCCTTATTTTATGTAACGGAACAGACAAGGTGTTCAGACCAATCCCACGAACCAAAACACTGGTCCCTGTATCAGACAATAAAGAAAAAGGCAATACCGACTCAAGTATAAAAGACTCAGAGGCACCAGTGTCCCTCAGGACTTTGACCAGCACCCTCTCCTCACTGTCCACAAAAGACACATATCTATCAGAAATGAAAGGCGAATACCCCAAGTCACTCAAACGCCGTCCAGATGCTGATGCATCCGACATAACAGAGGGTAGCTGGAAAAAGTGGGCAACAGGTGCCGCCAAAGCAGCAGGTTTAGGTTTGGGATCGGGATCATAGAATCTGGTCCTATTCCTCGCCCTAAGAACAGGACACTCGTTCTTCCAGTGACCCATGTCCTGGCAATAATGACAACCCTGGCTAAATTGCCCCATACCCCCAGACCCATAACCATAAGAGAGACCAGCCTGTGTACCAGAGGGCCCTGGCATCCGACCGCCAAAAGACTTCAAGTGCCCCCTGCCACCACAAACACTGCTCCCTGCAAAATCCGTACTATGAGTCAGAACATAGTCATCTGCCAAAACAGCAGCCTGAGAACATGTCCTCACCTTTTGCTCATTAATGTACGTGGCAATGCAAACTGGGACGGTGTCCTTAAACTGCTCCAACAGCACAAGGTCACATAAGGACTCAAAACTGGCAAGTAGTACACCACCGGTTAAACAGCAATACCAACTCCCGTGCAAATTCCACATGAGACTGCATATCCGCCCTCCTCAGGGAACGAAAACCCTGGCGATAAGCCCCAGGGACTAACTCATAGGCCCGTAAAACAGCAGCCTTAACCGAGGCATAGTCACGGCTTTCAGCACTGCTAAGAGCCGAATAAGCCCCCTGGCCCCCACCGGTCAAAACCCACTGCAGCATTACAGTTCGGTCAGAGTCAGGCCAGTTCCTTGCATCAGCCACACGCTCAAACAATGTGAAAAAGGTATCAGGGTCCCATTCATCAAACTTTGGATCAATACGTAAATTACCCACAACATCAAACGGGTCCGGCACGTTCTCCACAGAGGAACGCACACCGCGAGCGCCAGGGAACGCTGCACTAGCCCAAACACCCGGTGAGAGTTTCCCCTCGCAGACCAACTCAAAATGCAATTCCTGCAGCCTAAGCCTCGAACGGTCGGTTTCCTGTTGTAATTCCAACTCCTTCATATGACGTACACGATCATGCTCAACTGTAAAATAAGCAATTCCTTCTGCTGCTCGAAAGTCAGAATACTGCTCGCAAGTGGCGTCGTCATAGACGGCAAAGACAACGCCACCAAACCAGACAATTTAGCAGTGAGTACACCCAGATCGATTAGACCAGCTTCTAACAACGACCTCACCGATTCCTTAAGACGCTTGTCAGAGATCTCCAGCCCATAACGATCAGCTAATTTCAACAGCTGATCCTTAGTATAAACTCCAAGAAGGTCCACAGACGGGGCACTAATAAACACGTCCAAAGGCGAAGCCATACCGCACGGCAAACAAAACTCGAACCACCGAATAAACAAATAATACGACACAACCCACAAAAACAACCCAAAGCTACTCCTCCCCAACCATACCAAACTCAACCCTAGTCTTCGTGCAGACCTGCGGCGGGTACTTACACACTGTAGCCCGCTGGTCCGAGAACAATCCCCAGCAAGCTGGTGACCCTCCCAAACCACGGATGTGTCCCCGAGACGAAAGCTCTAACCACAACTGCCGCACAAAAACAAAAAAAAATGTAAACAGGTTCCCCGAAGGAAACGAGTTTCTACACCTAACCGGGGAGATAGCCTTCCGACCAACGGACCAACGTAACAACAACAAACTACCACACAGCACAGCATGCACACCGCCAAACACCAACCAACCATCCACTACCTCCAAGATCCCGGTCGAGCCCCCACTTGTCACAACCCTGGCTCATGAGGAGTGACAAAAACCCTCCAACCAATCCTAAATATCCTGAAGGACCCTTTTAACATCCAAAGCCCCAAGGATTCCAAAAGCTTTCAGACGTCCTTGTTTTAAGCACAGGTGAGTTGCAGAAAACCAATGACACTCCTAGCTCCGCCCACCGTCCCTTGCAAGACAACAAAACAAGAAAACCACCAAAAACAAGGAGGGGCCGTCACAATTGCAAGTCACCCATGCAATGTGCACTAACACACCCACATAAAAGATGCTGGCATTTGCACTGTGCACTGATAACAAACCAGATGGGGTCTCAGTTCTTTAATCCGGAGAACGTAGCGTACATGATTCCCAAAAATAAAACAACAAGACAGTTTTCCACTTCTGAGCTCCGGCCCAGAAAAGGCACTTGGATCTTGTTTATGTAAGTAGAGATTTAACTTGCATTTGTGGATGTAGCCACATACTTTGTTCACAGACAATGGTTTTTGGAAGTGTTCCTGAGCCCATGCAGATTTCAATTACAGAATTGTGTCCGTTTTTATTGCAGTCTGATGACCTAAAGATCACAGCCGTACATAGTCTTTTGGCCTTGTTCCTTGCATACAGAGATTTCTCCGGACCCTCTGAATCTTATCATGAAATTATGTACAGTTGATGATGAGATCACCAAACTCTTTGCAATTTTACATTAGGAAACATTACACTTAAATTGTTGCACATTTTGTCATTCACAGAGTGGTGAACCCCTCCAAAACCTCACTACTGACAGACCCAAACTCTCTGAAATGATTTTTGATACCGTATCATCTCATTTGCCTGTTGCCAATTGACCTAATTTGTTAGTGGTATTCCAACAGGTTGAGTTTTTCAGCATTACTCAACTTTTCCAATCTTCTATTGCCTCTCTCCCAACATTTTTTTAAACGGGGTTGTACAATGATGCTCAAATATCACTTTCAGAACATCCTTTTAAGAACCATCGTTTTTGATGTCGAAGTGTCTTGTTAGCTCCATTAATGTTTTGAGTGACGATGAGTTAGTCGAATATTACGGAATGTAAGTCATGATTGTCTCAAAACACCTAAACTCTTTCTAACAATGCCAAGTGTGGCTTAAGGATGAACACAGCAATTTATCGGGTTATACAACCAAACATAGCCTACACTGGGCCCAGCAATAATAGCACTTTGTCTGGCTGTCTAGAAGCTGTGTGTTAGTGTAGGTTAGTGATTTCATGTGTCTGTGTTGGTATATCTACAAATGGGGGGGACCAAAAACCCCTGTGAAGATGGTAAAACACAATATTTTACCCATCACATGAAAAGCTGTTTTAGATTTATGGGTTAGGTGGGAATGAAAAGTTATATTGGTTTTAGAATTAGGTGGTATGTTTAGAGTTGTGTGTAAAGTTAGGATTAAGGTTAGTTTGAGAGATTAGATTGAGAAAAAATGTACATATAGCCAAACAAAAGTGTATGTGTTAGTAGATGTGTGGGTTTGTAGAATTGAACGTGCATTGCTACCTTGAGTTTGAACTCGAGTTGCGGGAGCACGGAAAGGAGTAGGTGGCTGTCAATGTTGTAGAGCTCCAAGATCAGATCGAATACGTGCTCTGACAGGTCGCTCACTGATGTCTTACCAAGCATCAGCACCAGGTTAAAGAACTGTGGGGGAAAACAACCAGAGTTACGCATTCATTTTCTACTCAAAAGTGACTTCAATGAAGTGTACCCTAAATAAGCAAAACTGGCAAAGTTCCCCTTAAATATCATAATTGACAGTGAGGCCGTGGAGAGGGGACTGAAAAGCTGTTTTAAAGATTTGGGAAGTTTTGATTTCCCAGCAGCAGTAGCACACTTTGAGTAGGCCAAGATCTACTGCAAAACACACACTCTATGGACAAAAGAATTGGGACACCTACACATTACACCTACAGGAGCTTGTATGGCATCCCATTCTAATTCCATAGACATTAATATCAGGTCGGCCCACGCTTTACAGCTATAACGGCTTCCACTATTCTGGGAAGGCTTTCTACAAGATTTTGGAGTGTGTCTGTTTGAATATTTGCCCATTCTTCAAGAAGAGCATTGGTGATGACAGACACTGATGTTGGACGAGAGGGCCAGGCTCGTAATCTCCGTTCCCCTCAAAGTTGTTTGATTGGATTGAGCTCTGGCGCACAGTTTTAGTGCTGATGTTAATGATAGAGGAGGTTTGGAACTCTGCAGTTGCGGACCCCACTCTGTAACTTTACGTGGTCTGTCACTTCGTGGCTGAGTTGCTGTGGTTCCTAAACACTTCCACTTTGCAATAATACCACTTACAGTTTCACCCACTGACTTGTTTCAACAGTGGCAAACTATTACAGTACAAGGCTCAAGTTCAGTGAGCTCTTTAGAACGACCCATTCTTTCACAAATGTTTGTAAAGGCAGACTGCATGGTTGGTGCTTGATTTTATACAGTGGGGAGAACAAGTATTTGATACACTGCCGATTTTGCAGGTTTGCCTACTTACAAAGCATGTAGAGGTCTGTAATTTTTATCATAGGTACACTTCAACTGTGAGAGACGGAATCTAAAATAAAAATCCAGAAAATCACATTGTATGATTTTGACTAACTACTTTGCATTTTATTGCATGACATAAGTATTTGATCACCTACCAACCAGTAAGAATTCTGGCTCTCACAGCCCGGTTTTCTTTAAGAAGCCCTTCTGTTCTCCACTCATTACCTGCATTAACTGCACCTGTTTGAACTTGTTACCTGTAGAAAAGACTCCTGTCCACACACTCAATCAAACAGACTCCAACCTCTCCATAATGGCCAAGACCAGAGAGCTGTGTAAGGAGATCAGGGATAAAATTGTAGATTTCCACAAGGCTGGGATGGGTGACAGGACAATAGGCAAGCAGCTTGGCGAGAAGGCAACAACACAGACTTGTGCAATGATTGCAAATGGCATCGTTAAATGATCACAAATCAATATGGGCTAACCCAAAACCAAAATGCCACCCCCATCTGGTGAGAATTGAATGCCAAATGTGTCCGGTTTATTGGCCATGTATTGTGTAAAGCAACACTGCGCCTTGTTCATCTACTACAGTTATGTTCTCACTGCACTGTTTTTCACAAACTTATGGAATACCTCTGATATCATTGCAAATGTATCATTCGCAAGACGGGCAGTCCTTGTGGTCCTGTCATCAAAGCGCAGATCTCTCAGAATTTTTTATTTTCATTTCGGTCGACCAATAATCATCGTGTTTCATGCTTTTACCGCCAGTAACACCTCTCAAATAAATAAGACCCACGAATGCGTTTCCTGCATAATTCCGCTTCCGTGTATTTTCGAAAGTTTGTCCAGATGTCTGTGTCAATCAAACACTTTAGACTACTCAGTGGACTTTAAATATTTACATATGTAATATTATTAGGGTTATTCCGTCAGGAGTAATCCTATTGTAATTGTAAGTTTTATTATTAGGGTCACCCTGTTATGTATATTTTCAAGTCAAAAAATACCAAACATTCAGAAATAGTCAAATTATTAACTTTGCTGTTAGCGCAGTGGTTAGAGTGTACCGATTGTAAACTCAGTGTTCATGGTTCAACTCCCTCTCTCTCTGTCAGCTGCAGCTTAAAATGTGCTTTTACGCTTCCGCATTTTGCGTATGCGTGCGGTACACATGTCTGTCAATTTTCGAATTGTCCCCAATTTTTTGGAGTAACCCAAATTGCTGCTTGCAGATATATGTATTATTATTATTGAATTGTACACTTTATTTTACTTGAGAGTCAAACAAAATGAACTGTTGCTTTCTACATACATACAACTACTAGACTACTACAACATGTATGGCACTTAATCATAACACAAATAAGACGTTCCGGACCTTTGCTTGAAGTAATTGGGTCTAGCTGGACCTTTCCACATTTTAATTGAATGCCCCTGATCTATATATTTATACAATATAAAGATGGTGTTTTCTAAATAACAGAATGCTTGTATACGGGAGCACTTGCGACATCTGCTGATAGAAAAGAGAATTGCAACAATGGAATGCAGGAATAAAAATGTCTGAACGCGCAATTTAACATTGAACAGGAATTAAATAGCATTAAATCAGCTTTTCTCTGTGTGATTTTGAAAATTAAAAAAATACTGGGTGATAAAAAAACACATATTTAGGAAAAGTTAAAAAAGCAGGATTAGCGAAGATATATATTTTTTACTCTTCACTGAGTAAAATTTGCCCGCTCTGGCGCTTCTAGTGTTAAAGGCAATTAATAACTGATTTTCAACTGGCCAAAACGCCAGTCTTCGCACTTGTAGACAAAATCAATTACAATTTGCGATTACAAATAGCCGTTTGGATTATTCATGAGGCTGATTTATATTGTTCATCCTGTATTGCACTGTACTATGATATCAGTTGACAAAAAAGGTCTGTGATCTGTTTTATAGTTTAAATTAATTTAGAACAATTTGCAAATTGCATTTTTCACTTTGACATCATGGACTCAAATGCAAGTGCATAACCAGAGCTTAAGGCTGGGCAGTGTTGAAGATGTTTTGGAGTGAAAACAATTTGCAACTGGTGCACACACATATGATTACAAAGACAGAGGACTTAAAGAACCAGGGTGTTGAAAAGATATCCCACAAAAACAACTTACATTAGTGATGTATGGCTCGATGGCCTGAGCAGTCCTCTTCAGCAGGGCTTTAGCTAGGTCGTACGCCTGCTTGTTCAAGTTCTGCACAAACAACAACAAAAAAAATGTACCCCAGAAAGTACAGCTGTTTACGGGTTATAAACATGTTTTAACTGGTGGTCATGTTAATTGGGAAATGTTTTAAAAGCAACAGAAAACAAATTGTGGATCGGTTAGAGCAGGGGTGCCTGAAAGAAGGGAGTGTGAAAGCAATGGCTGAACAGATACAGACAGAATAGCAAGAAAGAATAGGAAAAACTAACTGGAAGAAGTGAGAAAAAAACACTCTGTGCTACAGACTCCAGTATCGACATGCCCTACATACATACAGTGGGGAGAAGTATTTGATACACTCACGATTTTGCAGGTTTTCCTACTTACAAAGCATGTAGAGGTCTGTCATTTTTTATCAGAGGTACACTTCAACTGTGAGAAACGAAATCTAAAACAAAAATCACATTGAATGATTTTGGAGTAATTAATTTGCATTTTATTGCATGACATAAGTATTTGATCACCTACCAACTAGTAAGAATTCCGACTCTCACAGACCTGTTAGGTTTTCTTTAAGAAGCCCTCCTGTTCTCCACTCATTACCTTTATTAACTGCACCTGTTTGAACTCGTTACCTGTAGAAAAGACTCCTGTCCACACACTCAATCAAACAGACTCCAACCTCTCCACATTGGCCAAGACCAGAGAGCCGTGTAAGGACATCAGGGATCAAATTGTAGACCTCCACAAGGCTGGGATGGGCTACAGGACAATAGGCAAGCAGCTTGGTGAGAAAGCAACAACTGTTGGCGCAATTATTAGAAAATAGAAGAAGTTCAAGATGACGGTCCATCACCCTCGGTCTGGGGCTCCATGCAAGATCTCACCTCGTGGGGCATCAATGATCATGAGGAAGGTGACGGATCAGCCCAGAACTACACGGCAGGACCTGGTCAATGACCTGAAGAGAGCTGGGACCACAGTCTCAAAGAAAACCATTATTAACACACTACGCTGTCATGGATTAAAATCCTGCAGTGCACGCAAGGTCCCACTGCTCAAGCCAGCGCATGTCCAGGCCCGTCTGAAGTTTGCCAATGACCATCTGGATGATCCAGAGGAGGAATAGGAGAAGGTCATGAGGTCTGATGAGACAAAAATAGAGCTTTTTGGTCTAAACACCACCGTGTTTGGAGGAAGAAGAAGGATGAGTACAACCCCAAGAACACCATCCCAACCGTGAAGCATGGAGGTGGAAACATCATTCTTTGGGGATGCTTTTCTGCAAAGGGGACAGGACGACGGCACCGCATTGAGGGGAGGATGGATGGGGCCATGTATCGCGAGATCTTGGCCAACAACCTCCTTCCCTCAGTAAGAGCATTGAAGATGGGTCGTGGCTGAGTCTTCCAGCATGACAACGACCCGGAACACACAGCCAGGGCAACTAAGGAGTGGCTCCGTAAGAAGCATCTCAAGATCCTGGAGTGGCCTAGCCAGTCTCCAGACCTGAACCCAATAGAAAATCTTTGGAGGGAGCTGAAAGTCCATATCGCCCAGCGACAGCCCTGAAACCTGAAGGATGTGGAGAAGGTCTGTATGGAGGAGTGGGCCAAAATCCCTGCTGCAGTGTGTTCAAACCTGGTGAAGAACTACAGCAAACGTATGATCTCTGTAATTGCAAAAAAAGGTTTCTGTACAAAATATTAAGTTCTGCTTTTCTGATGTATCAAATACTTATGTCATGCAATAAAATGCAAATTAATTACTTAAAAATCATACAATGTGTTTTCTGGATTATTTCTGGACCTCTACATGCTTTGTAAGTAGGAAAACCTGCAAAATCGGCAGTGTATCAAATACTTGTTCTCCCCACTGTACATTCACATAGTCATGGGAAAATTAGGACACCACATTAAATATTTAGTTCTTATTTAAGAAATATGGACATATCAATATTTGATCTTCTTTCAAACAACATAGATAAAGGTGATGTAATTGAAAAAAAAAAAAATTAAATGACAAGAAGTCTCAAACAATCCGAAAGTCATCTCTTGCCACAGTTGATGTCAAAGTAATGGCAGCTACCATAAGAGACAGCACAAGTTTGATTTTGAGGTGTGCAAGACGGAAACCATTGCTGTCAAAAACATAACATCAGGGCAAGACTAAAGTTTGCCAGAGAACACATTGACAATAATCAGGATTTCTGGAACAATGTGCTGCGGACAGATTAATCCTAAGTAGAATTGTTTGGGCACAATAAGAGAAGACATGTGTGGCACAAATCAAAGACAACATTTGAGCACCAGAACATCATACCAACTGTGAAGCATGGGGGTGGAAATGTCATGGTTTGGGATGCTTTACTGCAGCAGGGATAGAATCCACTATGAAATCTTCATTGTATCAGAGAATGATAGAAGAAAATATAAGACCATCTGGCCGAAAACTGAAGCTGAAGCGGATGTGGACTATGCAACATGACAATGACCCAAAACATTTTAGTAAATCCACCAAGGAATGGCTCAAAGAAAGAAATTGAGAGTTCTGGAATGGCCTGAAAGAATTCTGCATGGAGGAGTGGCGAAAACCTTCTCCCAGTCAATGTCAGAGACTGGTAGACAGACAGAGAAAATGTCTTATTGAGGTTATTTGAGCCAAATACCAGCTATTAGGGCATTGGGTGTTCTAACCTTTTTCTCAGCAGGAAATTGAATCTTTGTAAATCTTTTGTTAAATAAATCATGTTTAAAATGTCACCTTTATCTATAGATATTGTTTGAAAAAAGATGAAATATCCACATGCCCATATTTATTAAAAATATTATATATTTCATGGGATGTCCTAATTTTATCACATGACTGCATATCCTCTCACAGAACGGTGAAAGACTGCTGAGAGTTCATTATCGTGACTGCTGAGAGTGCATTATCGTGGACCCACACGGGAGGAGCCTCCTGGCTACCTATTGGATTATGTTGATAAGCATGCATATTATCGTCTCAGGTCTCTATGCAAACTGTGGTGAAAAAAAATATAGACTTTTGACATTCTAGCATGGCTAGACAGAGGCATTAATCCACCACATGGCTCATGGCTGTGATTCAAACATCCGAGGATTCTTCTGATTCTTTTGCCGCAGAGAGAATAACCTGTAATTTCTGTGGATGCACAGAACACTTACAGAAATTATGCAGTAAAAGGCTAAGGTTGAGGGACATAATGAGAAGACAGCTAACAAAACCGGGCAAAACAATGAGGCCCCAGTTCTTATGATGAGACTCCCCACTGCAAAACAAACTTGACCTTAATCTCGTCATGCATCTAGATTACCCATTGTTAAATCATGACCAATTGCTAGGGTGACCCATTGCTGGATCATGTTTGTTGTGAGCTGGTCTTGGATTAGTTTTCCAACATCTCATTCCTTGGACAATCTAGATTTGGTCTCATGTACTGATGGCGCAAGCCTTGTGGTGGGGGGGGGGGTACAGAAGGTGGGATGGGCCAGTCACTACAGTGCATAAAGACACAGAACGTGTGGCTTTAACAGAAGAATGTAATTGAAATAAAGGGAAAACAAAAACCATCTACACTTGATTCAAGATATGCCTTTGATGTGACACATGACTTCAGACAGATCTGGATCATGGACAAACCAACAGACTATCCAAAATGCACCCAGATGGTGGAAAATAATTATTAATAGAAAAGGCAAAATGTAAAAAACAAAGTTGAGTTTTGTCTTAGACACAGCTACGGTAATCTCTCCCAGTTTCAATCTATTTTTATTTTTTTTCGGCCTTTGAAAATGAGCATGTTGCCCCTATACTTTACCTTATGGGCTGGGACCAAGTTAACCAAAACTGTGTCCAACAGCTCCTGGGAGACGGAATCACCTTCACACACAATGGAGCTCATCAGGTCCACCATGTGCATTTGGACCTTCTGGTTGTGACCATTGCTGAAAGGATAGTAAGTGGGACAGAATGAAATACAATGTATGATATATAGTGGCAAGTCTACACACCCTTATTGAAAATGACAATTTTGATTATGTAAAAGGTCAGTCCACATATTTTCAGTTTCTCCCATTCTTTGCAGGAACTCTCAAGCTCTATCAAGTTGGATGGAGAGTGTCGAGTACAGCCATTTTCAGATCTCTCCAATCGGACTCAAGTCTAGGCTCTGGCTGGGCCACACAAGTACATTCACAGAGCAGTCCTGAAGCCACTCCTTTGTAATCTTGTCTGTGTGCTTAGGGTCGTTGTCCTGTTGAAGATGATGTCTCTGTACATTGCAGCATTCATCATTCCCTCAATCCTGACTAGTCTCCCAGTTCCTGCCACTGAAATAAAGCATGATGCTGCCACCACAATGCTTTACAGATAATGAGCGATGCCTGGTTTCCTCCAGACATGATGCTTGGCATTCAGGCCAAAGAGTTCAATCTTTGTTTCATCAGACCAGAGAATTTTCTTTCTCATGGTCTAAGAGTCTTGGAGATGCCAGACGGGCTGTCATGTGCCTTTTACTGAGGAGTGGCTTCTGTCTGGCTACTCTACCATATAGGCCTGATTGGTGGAGTGCTGCAGAAACGGTTGTCCTTCCGGAAGGTTGTCCTTTCTTCATAGAGCAACGCTGAAACGCCTTAGTCGGAGTCACCTCCCTGACTAAGGCCCTTCTCCCCAATAGCTCAGTTTGGCCGGGCGGCCAACTCTAGGAAGAGTTGTAGAAACATCTCAAGGATGATCAGTGCAAATAGGATGCACCTGAACTCAATTTTGAGTGTCATGGCAAAGGCTGTGAATACTTATTATTTTCCTTGACAGCCCATAGACCCTTGTGGTAAAAAGTTTGGGACATTTTTCAGTCTTGTTGGGGCCCATCTGGATGATTCTCATGAAACCAATTTAAACCATGTCTGTGCTGAATTCAGCCATATAATAGAAAAGAAAACATGAAAATTTTATATATATTTAAAGAAAATAATGCCTAGTTTCTGCCTTGTTAACTTGTTTTGGGTCTAATTTTATTTTATTATTTTTAACAATAAAATGTTTCCTCAAAATTTCATTACCGTAACGCGTCCGGGTCAATTTTGTAGTAGTGTTAAACTTCTAAAAATAACTAACATATTTAATTAAAACTTAAACATTTTATTTGACTAAGACTTTAACATATTTAACGAAAGTTATAATTTCTTTGTATTCGGATTCCAAACTTGTAATATATTCTAAGCACCAAATTCTAATTACCGTAACTCTACTTTAAGATTGTGTAAAAATGAAACTGTATCATTAAATAAAAAGGTTTCCACCCATAATGCATCACTGAGAACAGGATAAAAGATGGCTGCAAGGAAAGCTAGCCGTTTTGCTTTCATTGTTTAAAATGTCCTTATTTTTCTTGCACACTCCAAAAACGCAAAAATTTTTCATTACCATAAGAGTATAATACTTGATGTTTGACTAAAGTTATCAATACTTTTTTCCAGATTAACAGCTTAGACAGAGCATGAACTATAATCGTCCATGGATTGCAAACTAAATTAGCTAAGAGCATCTCATTACTGTAACACATTTCTCATTATGCAAAGATCGCAATACAATGAGTGTATTAGTGTATTATTGTGAATACACTGGGATGTAAGTGGGCGCGCTGCATCATGTGAATGATCCACGGATAAATTATCAGGCGGTTTGTATAACGAGACCTGAGTTGCATTGGATGTTTAGTGAGTGAATGTGTGGACGGGCGGAAAAAGGACAAGTGGTAGATAGACTGTTAGTTATAAAATTGTATTGCTCTTTTCATTCTTTAAAAATGTTTTTATTTTTTTATTTTCTCTTTTTATTTCCCATTTAATGTCTTGTCTTGTAAAGCACATTGAATTGCATCTATGTATGAATTGTGCTATATAAATAAACTTGATTGATTGATTGATTACCGTGTCACATTGTTGTCTGTTACAGTATTTAGGAAGTCCGTTACGGTAATTATTTACCAATGAGAAACTGGTGCTTTGGACAAGTATTGCTGTACACAATGTTTGCTGCTACAGTGTTTTTAAATCTTTTTGTCAGATGTTTCTATGTTATACTGAAGTATAATTACAAGCATTTCAAAGGCTAGTATTGACAATTACATTACATACATGCAAAGAGCCAATATTTGCAGTGTTCACTGGTGCATGCTGTCAATAAATTCTGGGCCACATCCTGACTGATGGCAGCCCATTTTTGCATAAACAATACTTGGAGTATGTCAGAATTTGTGGGTTTTTGTTTGTCCACCTGTCTCTTGAGGATTAACCCTGAGTTCTCAATGGGATTAAGGTCTGGGGAGTTTCCTGGCCAAGGACCCTAAATGTCAATGTTTTGTTTCCAGAGCCACTTACTTATCAATTTGCTTCATGGCAAAGTGTTCCATCATGCTTAAAAAAGGCATTGTTCATCAAACTGTTCTTGGATGGTTGGAAGAATTTGCTCTCGTAGAATGTTTTGGTACCATAGTTTATTCATGGCTGTGTTCTTAGGCAAAATTGTTGGTGATCCCACTCACTTGGCTGAGAAGAAACCCCACACATGAATGGTCTCAGGATGCTTTACTGTTGGCATGACAAAATACTGATGGTAGCGCTCACCTTTTCTTCTCCGGACAAGCGGTTTTCCAGATGCTCCAAACTATCGGAAAGTGGATTCATCAGAGAAAATTACTTTACCCCAGTCCTCAGCAGTACAATCTCTGTACCTTTTGCAGAATATCAGTCACTGATGTTTTTCATGGAGAAAAGTGGCTTCTTTGCTGCCTTTCTTGACACCAGGCCATCCTCCAAAAGGTAATGCCTCACTGTGCGTTCTTGATGATCTGATAAATGGTAGATTTAGGTGCAATCTTAGCAGCAATATCCTTGCCTGTGAATTCCGCTTCGTGCAAAGCAATGACGACTGCACAAGTTTCCTTGCAGGTAACCATGGTTAACTGAAGAAGAACAATAATTCAAGCCCCGCCCTCCTTTTAAAGCTTCCAGTCCGTTATTCTAACTCAATCCCCATGATAGAGTGATCGCCAGCCTTATCCTTGTCAGCATTCTTACCTGTGTAAACGAGAGGGTCACTGACATGATGTTAGCTGGTCCTTTTGTTTCAGGGCTAAAATGAAGTAGAAAATGTTTTTGGGGGGGATTAAGTTCATTTCCATGGCAAATATATGAGCCCTTGGAACTGATCAAGCAAATCTAAAGGCGCTAATGCAAAACATTTTACAGAAATCTTCTGTGAGGCTATTTGCAGTTACAAAAATCGAAATCACAGGAAGGGGAACGAGTCTGGGATAATGAAAAGTCAATCAGGTAACCCATAATATACAACCCTGGAAACAGTTTCTCTGAAAATAGATGTTTTTTGGTAAAACATTTTATTTCATTCTATAAACTACTGACTGCATATACAGTGGGGAGAACAAGTATTGGATACACTGCCGATTTTGCAGGTTTTCCTACTTACAAAGC
Source organism: Novumbra hubbsi (assembly GCA_016801125.1). Taxonomy (NCBI): domain Eukaryota; kingdom Metazoa; phylum Chordata; class Actinopteri; order Esociformes; family Umbridae; genus Novumbra; species Novumbra hubbsi. The sequence continues at coordinate 3,592 of JACXGK010002099.1, read as the reverse complement.
ATGTATAGGTCTGTAATTTTTATCAGAGGTACACTTCAATTGTGAGAGACGGAATCTAATCTCCCCACTGTATATGGTGTATTTTTATGCATTTAAACTGTTTTTAAACGTAATTTTTTTTAAATCTAAAAATAGAAATATGCTTGTAATTTCTCTTAGCTAATTATGCAGTTAATATGCATTCATAATTTTTTTATTACTCTTTTAATCTATTTTTACAAGATACCACTGCCAAGCAAAGTAAAAACTGCTTGCCATAGGCAGTGTGTTAATTCTGACCCTGCAGCAACAGCGTAGTACTGAAATGAAGACATGCCTATGTTACCATACAGTGAAAGTAGACCAGAGGGACACCATGTGCCACACTGAGGATCCCTTAAGCACTCCTGAGCCACCATAAGAACAAGTCTTCAAGACTAGTGGCAAGTTTGTGATTGTAATTACTTAAAAATCATACAATGTGATTTTCTGGATTTTTGTTTTAGATTCCGTCTCTCACAATTGAAGTGTACCTATGATAAAAATTACAGACCTCTACATGCTTTGTAAGTAGGAAAACCTTCAAAATCGTCAGTGTATCAAATACTTGTTCTCCCCACTGTATATGTTGATATATAACCAGGAAACTGGGATAGATGTTGGCAACTGCTTGTTGATAATAATGATGATCTGTACCCGAGGGCAGTAATTGCATGTATATCTTATACATTATGGTTCCGCAGAACAAATCTTTGGATTAATAATTAGATTGTATTTTAACAATATGAAGTAGACATAGAGATTTGGGCCAAACACAAAGAGTCTGAAGAAATGTACCTACTAGGCAGGGTGTTATACATGTGTTGTTCCATGTTGCATTACCGCAACGGATAATTAAATGATAACATTTTTCTAAAATAATCAAGCAAATAAAAATATAAAAACATTCTGCATAAAATCTGTATTTCACTTTATATATTTTGGTGTAATTAAGAGATTAAAAAGAAATAATTTAAACTTCAATGCTATGTGCATGCCACATGTTACGGCAATGAGAGAAGTGATGTAATGTAGTACTATGTAATAGACATAGTATTCAAATGTAATATTTCTTAAAGAAATATTGTTGTAAACCTCTTCTGTATCTCAATCAATAAAAACATTTGGCAAAATTGTAATTCGTCAATGTTTTTTTTCAACAACAAAATTGTTACGTTAATGAGAATTATTTGGTGCTTGGTCAACAAAAATCAATAATTTAGAATTCTAAATGATCATATACAATAATATGGGATTCTATTTACAATTCTGTTGACCCAAAAATGTGTCTTTTCAAAATATACCGACATTATCACCACATCCTCTTTCTTTTCACCTTGTTTCATGTCTGAGCCTCGCCCACTCTAGCACCACCAACGGGTCAAAGTTGGAGGTGCGTTTACCGACGTAACTTCTGACACATATGGCCGATTTTCAAAAATGAGGTATCCCTTGATTCCTTAGAACATGCTGAGTTCAACGCATTTGGGGTCCATTTGCAGTTACATACATTTTCCGCCATCTTGAATGCTGAATAATAAAGTAGCCTAACCATTACAATACAAAACAGGGGAAAAGTGTGAAATTACCCAACAAAGTTAAAAACTGCATTGAAAATAGAGCTGTGGAATATAATTGTTTTTACGATGCATCGTGATGCTGACGTGAACGATTCTGCATCAATGCATTAAAATAAATAATAAATATTTTGGAATAAATATAATATATATATATCATATTAAATATCATATATATTATTTATAAGAAGAACTGTATTATGTAAATAAATACTTTGTTTTACTGATATTTTACAATTTTTCCTATGAACCTAACTGAGGCAAATGTAAGCAGACCTTTTCCATTGTAAGACATGAAACAATATAGCTCTTGTTGGACCATAATGTTTGAAAGCACCAGAACAACAAACTCTGCTACCCAGGGTTGGTTAGAGGAACAGGTGTCCCCGTTAGTGGACTGAAGGCAAGTGTTTAAGTCCACTTGTCACTAGTCACTTGTCCTAGATCTCTTTGTGCAATGACACCAGCATGACATAATGACCAGCTTGACAACTGGGATCAGCCATTAATCGGGCTGGTAAAATGCTGAACAGACGCATCTTAGTTTGTATAATGATATCCGTAGAGTTTGAATTTACAATGGCATGGAACATACTACACAAATTTTGCGTATCAATCGGGGGAAAATGTTAACGATATGCGTGTGCACGGCACAGGAACTTGATACAGTTCAAACACCCATTCACACTTGCAAACCTCCAGGAGAACTATATTATACATTTAATGCACACTGCTTCAGAATCTAAATCTGCAAGTTTAACAACAAAATGTTCTAGTGTCTTCTAAATGTCTTGTAAAATGGAGAGTAATGTAAACAAGCCCAAAGAGTCATTCCAGTTGTTAAGTAATGCAAGTACTTACTTGATGACCTGGAATAGGGTCCGGTAAAGTTGAGTGAAGATTTCATTACTGTCCTCCAACTCGAAGCAGATATTGTATGATTTCACCCAGGCTATATTCTGACAATTCAAATACAACACGATGAAAACCATGGCAGGGCGATAAGGAAACAATGCCTAACAGGTCTTAATGAATGCTTACCTCCAGTAAGTAAAAGTATCGGTTGAATTGTGCACTTTTGGTGTCTTCCAGCCCCTTCAACTGACGAGTAATGAACATAAATATATCCTGAAATTAAGGACACACTTAGTTCAACCCACGGAACAAGCCAAAAAAACAAGAAACATTTATTTTTAACGGAAATTGACTTTTGGGGAATTAAGAAGAACACATTTTATAGTGTTTGTGCAACATGTAGTTTAGGTCAATCTTCATGCAATTAAGTATTTCTAATGAAATATACACCATCTTCCCAGATCCTCTGTCATCATCATTGTGAAGATTACAGTAGTGCTCCTGTTAGATCTTGGTTATGGCCTTACTTTGAGTTTATCTGGGGATGTGTAGGGGGCCTCAGGGGCATAGATCCGGAAAATGTCGGCCAGGCAACAGGCCACAAGAAGGCGCACATCCTTGTCGGGGTGCTTCAGGAAAAAGTCAGAGGCCAAGTGGAGAGCCAGGTTTAGGTACAGCTCTTTCTCCTCCTCACTGTCCTGATCCATGTCCATGAATGTCTTTACCACCATCTGAACAGATGGGAACGAACACATAGTCATGAGAATGGTTGATTGATTGAACAAAATCAAATGTACCCATTCCCGAACACTGTTTATAAACAAGTCCTAATAACACAAATTAAAAATAAGTTCCCACACCGAGCTGCTGACCTGGAAAAGCCACCAACTAAAATAGATTTTCCCAAAAAACAGGAAAGACCACTCTGTCAGAGCGGGGCTAGCGGGTACAGCAACACGGAGGTTAGTGGGAGTGTGAAAAAAACACAGGGTACAGGAACAGGCAAAAAAACACAGGCAAACTAGCAGACGAACTCACAGGCAAAGCATTACCAAAAAAGCAACTAGGAATCAGCGTTGAACTAGCAAGGTAGGGGAGGTAGGACTGGGTATAAATAGAGTGGTGCTGATGAGGGGATAATG
>JACXGK010002098.1:0-58950 GCA_016801125.1 Novumbra hubbsi | reverse complement strand
CAACCCCTGGCCCCTGCCCTTTTAAGGAGATGTGAAGCCCCTGCCCTTTTAAGGAGATGTGAAGCCCCTGCCCTTTTATGGAGATGTGAAGCCCCTGCCCTTTTAAGGAGATGTGAAGCCCCTGCCCTTTTAAGGAGATGTGAAGCCCCTGCCCTTTTAAGGAGATGTGAAGCCCCTGCCCTTTTAAGGAGATGTGAAGCCCCTGCCCTTTTAAGGAGATGTGAAGCCCCAGCCGTTTTAAGGAGATGTGAAGCCCCTGCCCTTTTTAAGGAGATGTGAAGCCCCAGCCGTTTTAAGGAGTTGTTAAGCCCCTGCACTTTGAAGGAGCTGTAAAACCCCTGCATTTTTAAGGAGATGTGAAGCCCCTGCCCTTTTAAGGAGATGTGAAGCCCCTGCTCTTTTAAGGAGATGTGAAGCGGTTGCCCCTTCAAAGAGATGTGGATCACCTGTATGTTGTGTCCACACTGAAATGGGCTGCAACCAGATCGGTAGGAGGGATCCAGCTTGGTAGCGTGTTTCCAGTGATCCACTTGGTCCACTCAAACAGGCCCGGCTCAACTCTGATCTTCAGCTTGCCATCCTGTTGCAAACCTATAGGGGGAGACAGAGGCGCAAATAGGAAGATGAGCTTTCAACAATCAACAATGTCATTGCTTTGTAGAACTATCCTGTAAAAAATAAATATTGAATGAAAACTGCTTTACATTTATATTTCAGCCATGCCTCAACACACTATAGAAATAAATTCCTCTTCCAGTGGTCTAAATGGTTTCCTCTGGGGCACATGTACTGCTGCAGTACATGTTTTAAATCTGGCCTCCTGCATGTAGATCTGAAAAGGTTTAAGAACAGCAATATAGAGATGCCCTTCAGCCTATCAGAGTATAGGTGAACTACTATCATTTTAGCGAAGGAGACATTTGGAACATTTTCCTGACAGGATCAGACAAACTGATATGTTATCTACCGTGTGTATTGACCACCGTTAGATCTTCATCAGGGCTAAGAGAGGCGGACGTGCTGGACACACTCCTACATGGTTACCTTTAAGGATGTTCTGTGCTGTCTGGACACAGCGCAGGGCAGGTGAACAGTAGACAAAGTCTATCACTGTGTTGCTCTCCAACAACGCGTCACCTGCCACACAGCCAGACAGGGTGACATACACGATGTGGGTTACGTCACCCCATTATGGAACAAGCGATAAGGAATGAAAGACGGATACTGTTCGTAGATAACCACATACCCACTAATTGTGCTTGTGTGGAACCGAACACTGTAATCGGGGCATCCATGTCATAATCTCCTTGTCCTCCACTCCACATCGGCAGGCTGGTTGGCATGTTCAGGTTGGTGCGCACGTATCTACCTGTAAAATAGCCCAGCACAGGGCTGTTGGGTTCCAGACACATAGACAACATGTTCTGCCCTGTACATCCAAACCAACATACGTCAGGCTGATCCCACTAACAACTGTCATGTCCGGGTTGTCCACGGCAACTCCACCACCACTCAGGAGATCAACGTCCCGGGTCTACTAGATCCTGGCCACCCCGTCGCATCCAACCAAATGCCCCGATCCGTCATCAGCTCCCCGAAAACACTCATTATCCAAATGGCTTTCTTGTGATCACCGGACAATCACACACAGCTGTTTCCTGTTACTCCCATACTTATACAACTGCCTTTCATTTGTTTCATACGGCTTTGGTCAAGTTTGGTCCATGTGTGAATCTACTGTTATCATCAATGTTTTTGTTTTAAGTTGGCTCTTAGGTCTTTCCCTTTGTTGGTTCATTTTTTATTTTTTACAGTTTGTTATTAAAGCCTGTTTTAGTTCATCTGCACAGATTTGTTCCTTTCCGCACCTTGTTACAACAATGTACAACTCACAATTTTAAATTCAGTACATATTCTTTAGCAATTGCATCAGTTGACAGGCCAATGCTAAAATAAAGGAGATCCTGAAATAAACAAGGGATTCAAAGTGTTTCGAAAAACGGTGCTTCCACTCTAGTGTAGAATAAATGCACATTGTATCATACTGAGGGTGAAGTTTAACAAATACTGGATAGGCTCAGTAGCCCCAAAGGTTGGCAATCAGGTATAGGAGAAGTTCTAAAGGATTCTGAACAAAGGGTGATCATTGTTTTAACCATGTTTTAATCTGTTTTTCGGCAAGATAAGTTACAGAAACATTGCAATAATACACAAAATAAATATTTTTTCCATAAAAGTCCTATATCCATTTATAAATCTTTAACAGACTACTTTTTGTAAGCAGTCTTTTTATCTCATTGACAATGTTTGCATAAATGGCATGTTTTGTGTGGTTCCAAGAAGGCGTAAGTGTTGGTTTTATCACTAGTTTCAATGTTTGATTTGTCATCAATTATTTTAACCACAGGGCAACATTGGTATTTAGGGCAAAGGGAGTGCTTTGGAAGAGTTTTCTTTTAAGAAGGGGGTGAACGAACTGGAACTCCCAACTTCATACACAGAACCAGGACTTAATCAACTACAACTCATCAGATTTCTTCTACTCAGTGGTTTCGGTGGAAGAGCCACAAATTGTTAGCATTTTCCCCTTGTATTTATGTTGTTACCTGTAAAACAACATAAGGATCTCTGCCACCGGACCTTCAGAACCATGAGTGTGACTACATACCTTTGGGATCGGAGCACAGTGAGAGCCAGTGCTTTCCAAACACCACGTCCATCCGCTCACCATGCCGACAGACAAACAGGGTCCGTTTGGGCAGCCGAGAGGGGCTGCAGCTCATGCGTAGCACCTAGCGGAGGTACATTTACATTACATTCTTTACATTTCCCAGCAAGTATTATTAGTCCTATACAAATAGAAATCATTTAAAAAAAAACACCCCTTTATTTCTGTTTGCCAATTTTGTTGTCTCCAATTGCATCTACAACTCCCAATTAATTTGGGTGGGTTGAATATCGCGGCAAGCTTTCCCTCATACGCTTCCAAACCATTCTGCTTTGCTTCTAGATTACTCTTCCAATTGGGTAGGTGCAAAGGGTTAGCCCCTGAGGAGGCGTTGGAGGCTGATGAGATATTTAAACCCCTGCTGATAATTCCCTTCAGCTACCAGGGCGATGTTGGACCAAATGCATTGCTCTTTGGGCTTTCAATACACACGTCAGCTGGGGGCACAGTCAAAGCTCAAACCTTAGAGCGTGTATACTGGTCAGCTCTGGGTGAAGAAAGAATCTTAGGAATCTCAACAAAAGAAAACCTTTACAAAATTATGAATCAACAAACACAAGAATCCTTAGTTGTATATCATTAGCATTAGTTTTTCCTCATCAGGAAAGAAAAAAGGCAATTTATATACAACAGTCAGAAAATGTATGTTGCTGACAAAGTCAAGATCCAGAAGATCTTTCGACTGGTGGGTACTGCTGGTGGTTTGAATATTTTCTTGAATATTCTGCATAGGATGTTTTTTCGCACAACTTGTGTTAAAGGAGATGCTATAATGACCTCATGAAAATGCAACTCCTTATATCCTGTCTTAAAAGTTACAAATCTAGTTGACCCAGTACAAAAATCCTCAATTATTACGTAACCACTTCTGAACGGATTGATGGATTGTTCCTTTTTGTTTCATTTATTCTTGTTTGACTGATCGTATATTATTACGGAGACCGGTCTCAGAGTGTAATAGTCTCAGACAATGTTCGATAGAACATGCACTGCCTAAGGATTCCATTGTTTTATTTCAGCATTGGCCTTGCTGAGGTTAGATCATTCCGTACTAACCTCAGCACTATTTCAATGTTTGATCTACCTAATAACAAAGAACATTCATTTTTCCATCTGTGTGTGGCACTATCCACCAGAATTGGACTGTTAACGACTAGAGCAGTTTAGAAATCTTTTTATTTTTCTCATTTTAAATGACGTAATATTGAGGTGTGTGGCTGAACGTGGCACAGATTATCAAGTTAGTATGATTCTTTTCTGTACTTAAAAATATATTTCGGAATAGTTGTTTCTTTGTAATTACCATTACATTTGTCTACATTTTATCTATAGCTTTTAAATTGATAGCCTGTGGTCTACATTTATAGCTATTCTCTCAGTCCTGCTACCTTTCTGGTCCGTATAGTAAATCTAATTGTACATTGAGAGTTACTTCAAGAAGTAGTTTATTTAATATATAGTTTCTAAATTATCCAAAGAATTCTGGTTAACAGCGCCACACTCAGGCATAAAAGTGAATATTCTGTAGATTCTGAAAATCAGTTCATTTATTACAAAGCTAATCAGCGCTAAACTGAAGGTTCTAATCTTTGCGAAGCTAATATTTGTATAAGAAACACAATCTACTTCAATATGTTTTAGATTTAACTAAATAGTGTTAGGACACAACAGAAGACAAATTATTTAGTTTAACCACTCCAAACTCATGGAGAGAATAACTGCCCAAATGAACCGCACAACACTATCAAAACTAAGCAGTACCATCAAGGACCAGTGTCAAATGAACTGGTTTATTACTCAAGGACAACTTAACTGGTTAAGGCCATGTATATCAGAAAGGACAATTGATGGGACAATGTAGCACTTTCCTAGAAGCCCAAAGAGGTTTATATAGTAAGGGGGGAATCTCACCTCATCCACCACCAATGTGTAGCACCCACTTTGGTGATTCATGGCAACCAATTTGCAGCAGTACGCTCACCAGACATCAGCTATAGAGGTGATAAATGCCAATTAGGAATTTGACAACAGTAAAACATGTTGTCCCTAACAAAATAATTATGCCTCCTCTGGGCCAATCAAATACTATTGTGAATGCCTGATCTCTATGATAGCACAAGTCATTCATCCAAGTCTAGCAAACAAAAAACGTGCCAATGTTGTCTGAGATCCCTGTTCCTACTTAAGGTCAAATGTTATCTATTCTGGAATAGAGCAAGTAAAGGAGAACACATCGTTCTTCTAGAACGCAGAGCAGGTTAGCGATGTTTGAGTGGTGGCTTTCAGTCCTCCTACAATTTCTGTCTAGTACCATGAGCTTGAGGCATGCACTGCCCAGACATTTTGTTTAGGTGCTAATCGAAACCATATTGCCATTAGCAAAAAACAAGCTAGTGGATATTTTACCCCTGGATACTAATCACAGTATTGCCTCTTGTCACCACTGTGGTGGAAGGCACATCATCTACCTCTGCCAATCACAGTCATTTTCCAAAACATCTGTGATCATCCTCGTTTTGTAGTCACATATCCCTAAGCTAAAATGTGCATAATGCAGTCTTTAATATTTGATTCAACATTGAGAAAATGGGTACTATGTAAAGTGCAACATAATTTTACTTTGTAAATCACAATCTATGAAAAGTCACCTGACCACTTTTGTGTACTCTATAGAACTGGTTTTCAACTGGTTTCACCCAAATATTTTATTAATATTCTATTTAAGTGAGAGACTATATTTCCTCTGTTCCTCACTCTCTTTGCCTCTCCCCTATGTACCACAAGGTAAGCAGAACTGTGCAAACTGATGTGGAAAATCAGGGAGAATCAGGGCACAACCGCAGAAGACACGGATGAGATGATTGATGTGGAGTGAGGAGAAGGGAGGAGTTAACTGAGAGGGGAATGGGGAACTATAGCCTAACCTGACACCAAGAAAACATTGTCAGTTAAAAATTGTATATAAAATGTCTTGCAGTTCAAAACAAATCGCCATGACTTATGCCGTTTTAATGTGCCAACAAAATCAATGGGTTGCTCATTGTATACCAATTAACATTATAAAAAGAAAACAAATTGAGTGACTGGATGTACACCATGCGTCGTTGATTAGGAAAGATCTTCCTAAAATGTTTTACTTTGAAGCCCAGAAAAACATTTTACATCACGTCATTAAAGATCACAGTAAATAAATCACTACTGTGATCCTGTAAGATCTTAGAACAATGTCATTCTACTCTTGCTGATACCCTAAGAAGTGTCAATATAATTCTGTGAACCTATGTTCCACTAATACAGTACAACTAATGATGCATTCAGCTATATCAATCGTTTGCTTCATTTATTTTATTTATTATAACCTCCTCCACCACCCCAGGGGGGCCTCCTCCACCACCCCAGGGGGGCCTCCTCCACCACCCCAGGGGGGGCCTCCTCCACCACCCCAGGGGGGCCTCCTCCACCACCCCAGGGGCAGCCTCCTCCACCACCCCAGGAACCAACACAGGCAGCACCAGAACACGCGGATCCACCAAACCGTCCAATACCAACTGCTGCAGCTCCGCCTTAACAACCGGCCTAGAGACCGAAATACCAAAGTGGGCAGCGATGCCAAACAAATCCACCTTTCGCCATTCGTCTAAAAGGACCAACGACGGAGACTCCAAAAAATGGTGAACCAGCGAAGCAGCCATCACCACACCCACCACAACGGCAAAGAAAACGAAAACACCTAACAACAACACACACAACAAAAACACAAAGACCGACAACACAGGCACAGAAAGAGCCCCCATTTTATTACGACTTCTTTCTTGGGTCTAGAAAGGGATCCATAAGAAAGTGTTTTACCCGGTAAAAGGAACGGTAATGTGCGATGTGCTGGTGAATAATGTTCCCAACAACCAAATGTTTATTGTGACCGCACAGAATAGCAAAAAAACAACGAGCACACGGAACAGACAGAAATACTAGGGGGAGGACAATAGCACGGATGCCAAAAGAATGAACAAAGTATAAACCCCCGCTATCTATTACTAACTTTCCTATACAAACGAACCACTGTACGTACTAACAATCCCTCCTTGCCTAAACCCAAACATACAGTAAGTGGCACCGGCTTTTCACTAACCTACTGTATCTATACAAAGAGCACAACCTGGGTGATGTAATGTGGGCCCATGGGCGTCTTACCTGCCCACCTTGCCCTCCCCCGGGCATACTACACGCTCAACTGGACTGTGGCACCGAATAACGAAGTGAGGAGTTTGTTGAACAATGACTACAATATACACACAGAGGACAGAACAATAGCATGTCTCCCGTCTTTCAGCCGAACAGATTTGCCACATATAAATCCTGACAGACCCGCTGCGGATTGGCTGGGGATCAAAAAGGTAGGAGTTCCGTTTATCCAAATCCCAATCGATCACGGGGGGGGTGGACACCTAACAACGGGACAAGACACAACAGAACGCACCAAAACTAACAGGCAGGTACCCCACATTTTACCGGTGCCCGTAACACCTTAGTACCTGCATGGGATGACAGATGAGGCTCAAGGTGGGTGTGTCTGCAGGGTTAGCGTTGTCAAGGCGTCTGCTGTCCAGCAGCCCATCCAATACGACCCTTTCCCTGATCCCTTTGTCTGAGGGGGCGGTGCAACTGAAGAATGAGTGTGATCTGCACAGGGTACAAGTTCAAGAGTTAACATACCTATTACCGACTACTGATTCATCAATACTGATTAGTGAGCAGAATTCTCCTGTTTTAGACCAAGGACTGTTCATAAGAAGCACGTTAAAGTAATACGTTCTCAAACGGGCACGGCACATTTCGAGGGCTCACCCGTGAAAGACCCAGGTGTCACACTCATCGGCTCGGCTGACGTAGTTCTCTGGCAGTAGGCCAGACAGTCCTGTGGCCTGGGAGGCCCCGTAGACCCATCCCTCGCTGGTGTTGTTCTGCTCCCCAGTAGACATGAATACATAGTCCCCCGGGACCAACTCCAGTTCGTCCTCATTCTGAGGGACGTACGGATACATCACGCGCAGCGTCTGGGACAGAACGGAGAATGGACACGGCCTGAGCACACTCCAAGAAAGAATAGCACGGAATCTCCAAAAGGGACATCTGTGAAAATGTACTTTTGATCATTTAGGCAGATAGAAAATGGGGTTAGAAATCGGAAAAACAAATGCAGCTTGCGTACATTGAATCAGAATTAGGAGGGAAATGTGGATGTTTACAAACAGAGCAGGTGTGGTTTTTATCCTGAAGTGGCAAACCTTCTTAAGGTTTAAGCTAAACATATGATGACACTATGCCTGATGGATGAGACTCAACAGAACATGCCAAGTGTTTTCTGTTGCTTTTAGAACCCATTTAACACAGTGGACAGGACTAGGAAATGAATGTGACGGGGAGAGAGAACATCCTCATAAACAGTAAAATGTAATACACACAATATAATTTTTTGCTAAGAAAAAAGATAGCATACGGTTTGTTTTAGAACACTTAGTGGTCATTACCTCATGATTGGCAAACCGAATGTCCCGAGAGAAAAGGACAGCCAGCCAATCACAGCCTAGCTTCACCTCAATTCCCTTGGCTAGCTTTTCCAGGGAGGACAGGTTCATAGTCGGAAAGTGGTAGGCCAATGTCACATGGAGCTGTTTCCTATGGGGCTCTACATGAACATCTGAAGCAAAGGAAAGGGGAACAAACGGATTGCGTGAAAACCAATATTAGAAAAAAAACATCAACAAACCCAACACATTCCAAATGTTCTTACTTGCTAAGTTGTAATACAATGTGCACAACTTTAATGGGTGAAAGGAAAGTCCAACCTGATGACCTCGTCAAGTGTTTAAAACATAACATGTCAAATACTGACAGGGGAAACATCAATGGAAAAACCAACATAAATTGTCTCAGTAAGGTATTTGGCCCTTCAATGCACCTTGGCATAGATTGTACAAGTCCCGTAGAGCATGATAGGATGTTAATTGCTTAATTTTATCATGCAGTGCACCTGTATGGACGCATCTTCATTACATTCTTCTACTTATTTATTCAGGTTTTTCAATAAACTTGTTATCGGTCATTATGTCTGAGTCTTGGGTTTGCATGTAGACTTATGAGCCAAAACATTATGACCACTTACAGGTGAAGCTTATAACGTTGATCATCTTCTAACAAGGGCACATGTCAAAATAGATTAGATAGTAAGCAAACAATCACTTATTATAGTCAACATGTTGAATGCAGGAGAAATTGGCAGGAAATGGTTACGACCAGACGACTGGGTCTAAGCATCTCTGAAACAACAAGACTTGTGGGGGGTTCCTGGTCAGCCACAAACCGGAGTGTTGGACACCCAAGGCACACATTGTTTTGGGAATGGTTTGAGGAGCATGACGAATAGTTCAAGGTGTTGCCTTGTGCTGGACCAACAAGTCGGGTCCATGCGGCTCCACTTCGCATCTCGCATCTCGGACTTATGACTAATGTCGTGGTGCCAGATACCACAGGACACCTTTAGGACAAGCCATGGCGGCCCGGCACAGTTTTGGCGGAATGCGGAGGACCAAACGCGCAACGGGCCTGAGGTCATTATGTTTTGGCTCATAAGGGGATGTATCTGTGTGTGGATTGGGGGTGGGCGTGCATATCACAGGCAGAGAAAGATCCCACCTGCTTTCCTGGCTGCCTCAGAAGCAAAGTCAGCGGCAAACTGCTTGAGGACCTCGGCAATCTGCTCCTCCACAAAGAGGCCTATGAAGTTGGAAGAGGTGTATAGCTCCAGAGGCAGGGGGCTGGGAAACCGACCCCTCCAATGACCCACCGTGGTCTGCAGGGCTTCCAACAAGGCGTCCACCTTGTCATCAGCACACTGGGTGAGCAGGGCAGAGTATGAGGGCCTCACGCACCAACACAAAAGAAACGATGGATGTACAGTGCCTTTGCAAAGCCGAATCAGACTGATTCACTTTGTCCACATTTTGTTGTTTTGTTTGTATTTATAGAGCTGTGATTTTTTCGGGGGGCCAGTCTGAGGTCCTGTATGCTCTGGATTAGATTGTCTGGATCAGATGCTCAGCTAAATCTTCCTTCAGTCCTTACTCGCCACACAGTCACTGACACAGAAGCATACCCATTGACATGGTATTGGCCAGGTGAGAAGCAGTACCTTATTGTCACAAGACATTTCTTGGCATTCAGTCCTAACAGTTTGTGGTCTCATCGGGCCACAGAATATTTTCTTCAGATGGCGCGCTATGACTTTTACATTTAACCACTCTACCATAAAGACCTGGTTGACGTAGAGAGCTGAAGAGATCTCATTGTCGCAGAGAACCTCTGAAGCTCAGTGAGAGGTGTCATTGGGTTCTTTGTCACCTTTGTGACAAATGCCCTTCTTGCCTGGTTACTTAGTTTGGTTTATCATAACGGGGTAATATGGTGTGTAGATTGATAAAATACTTGTTTTCTAAATTAGAAATTAATTCTGTAACAAAACACATTAAGTGGTCTGAATCCTTTCAGTAACCGCCTCCAGGTAAAAGGAAATAATGGAGGAGTTCGGTAACAGTCTCCAGGTAAAAAGGTCTCTTGACCTGGATGAAGAGCCGGATTAGAGGAAGATCTATGTGTTTGTGTGTGAGTATGAGGCATTCCATTCCCCCTGGGCTAACCATGAAGAACTGGCAGAGTGTGATGTGAGGAAAGATGTTGTGGGCCTTGTTTTTGCCACAGGTGACGCGGGACTGCTGCCAGAAGTGATGGAGCTGATTTTGCAGAGGACCACTGGGGCGCAGGTACAGAACATACTCTCTGGGCAACGGGTCATCTAGGAAGGGGTCATTGACATGGGAGAACAGCCTGAGGAAGAGCAGGGGGGGGGAAATAGAACAGAAGCAGGCTTATCACTGTCTGAGGTAGCCTTAGTGAGCTTGTGTACAGCAAATTAGCCACTGTCAAGTCATGCTCGCTATGTGTGGGAACTCACCAGTCACATGCTAGCTGTACACTCCTCCCTCCTGTTGACACTAGGGCCTTCAATCTGCAAAGACAGAAAACTAGTTGTTACTCAGGTTTTCCTTTCAGTTTTTTTTTTATGAAGTCCAATTGGCGCTCATGCCATGCCTCCTTGCAGTAACTCCCAGCGGGCTCTGGGGTCAAAGATTGAGACAAAGCACATGGCGCCAAGCTGTTTTACATATCACATCGCTCACTCAACCAAGACAAACTTGAACGTAAGCTCTTGGAGGGGAGCATTTCCCAGCCAACAACCACAAGTGAACTTGTAAGCATCTACATTGAGTGGGACAAGGTAAGATCTCCCTGTCACCATGTAGTTCTGAGCCAATTTACACTGGCAATACCAGATGCCCCAGGGCAGTTTTGTTGTTTCAGAATAGGACTTGAACTCCTGACTGTCTGGGGGCCTCTGGGGGCCTCTAGCCTTCTTTATGTGCCCGGGGCACACAGCCACTACCTGACTCTGCTACCGGTTCGCTGTACCCAGCCGTCTCTAATTGTGGAGCCTATTTCAGTTCCTTGGTTCTGTTCTGCCTTTGTTGGATCAGTTGTTTGAACTTGTTTGAGTTTGTTGGCATGTTTTGTTTAAGTGTGTTTGTAGCCGCATTTGCGGCCAGACTGTTGTTTGTTGTTTTCCCTGCAAGTGTTTCCAAGTTGTGGAGAAATAAAAGGGTATGTTCTTTGCGTCACCTCTGCGTCTGTGTCCTACCCCCTGGCCTCAGCTTGACACCTGACCTTGAAAGCGTCTGTACAGCACTGTTTCCTTATTTAAATGTACTTATTTTATTGCTATAGGGGAGTAGCCTGCTTTCAATGCATTATTTCCATTTGACATGAATCTCACTTCTCTTTATGACTAAGAGGAATAAGTCAGAGTTCACCCCCTGTTCCTTATTTGTCTGAGATAAGTGTCTCCTGTCTAAATGGCAGTCCATACCTTTATAGTAATAAATGAACAGTCCCTCTTTCAGATTCTCTACTTTTAGCATTTTTTTATTATTATTATTAAAAAGGTAACATGAGTGAATTAACAAAATGGTAAAACACATGTATATACAATGTCCCTGAGTGAAAACTAAAATGTTTTTGTTGGAACTGGTTTTGAAAACATTAGCTGCATTTATAGCAACATGACACTGACTGTAGTTGTTGATCAGTCTCTGTCTCTTCCCTGTTAAGGGGCTGTCTATGTTGGGATACTTGAACTCTCGAAAACACAGCAATTGTGTTTATGCATCAACTGATCTGTTCAGGTTCTGCAAACATCTCATGTGGGTTAATGTCTAGACATTTACTTGATTCTGAAACATTAAATGTGTGCTTTGGATCACCGTCCTGCTGCATCACCCAGGTTCAGCTCATGGATATGATTTTGGCAAATATAACAGCACCTATGTCTTTCAAAAAGACTCTGACAAAGATGTCTATGGACAGATGGAACATCTGGCCAAGTCAATGTCCTATAAAAACCTAGAATGATAATGTGACGTCTGAAACTAGCAGATCAAGCTCAGAAACCCAGAAAAGTTACTGAGTTAAAGCCATTCTGCATGGAACTGTCTGGCCGTTATAGGTGGCATAACCAGTTATTGAGTGTGAGGGTGAATGAACGTGGTGTATTTGGGTTGCATGTGTTCATTATATAAAGTTCTTAAATGAACAGGCACAACTTCCCACCAGACCCCAATAGGCACATGTCAGAGTGATTGCACTACAAAAGGCCCACAACTCTGGACCTTGAGGCCAATTGCACTACATTTGTTTTTGCATCTAATCAGGGACTGGTTTAGCCCGGGGACGCTAGACAGCCACAATGAATGAAAAGCAGCAGTCTTCGTACCTTGTAGGTAAAGAGATGAATACCCCTTATAATGGGATTAGTGTACAATTTGAGAGGGTTTCATACACACAATGATAATCAGTACATCTGAGGTAGACTTCTAAATCGGCAGTACTTCTCTTTGATTAAGTGGAGCATGATTGATGAGCAGCACGGTTCTTATATGCAGTGGACTAATGAATAGTGCTTAGCTAATAGTTTAATTACACAATTCAAATGGAGGAGTGTAGGAAGCTACAGACTGTCTGTGTGGGAAAGATACAGTTGTACGGGTGAATAAAACAGAAACTTGGGAAGTGAACAACCCACCAGACATTATTTCCACTAAGCTATTTCAAATGTCTAAACCTATGAAATCAGTGTCACTCATGCCCATTCAGTCATCCAAGTGACATCTGATCTATAGAGACCTAAGGCCTACCTCTAGCTATGTGTTGTAAGAAGGCTTCCTAAATCTAGCAACACCTGGAGGACTGGTTAACAAGGAAGGGAGGGAGAACGCTCTTTCAATTTGTCTTATTCGGCCCACAGAATCTAATTAAAGATTACTCAAGGGAGGAATAAAAAAAGTGAAACTGCTAATGTGATTCTCCACTCCACTGGGGAATACAGGAGTCATGGAATCCGCGGTGGTGGATGTGCTTGTGGGTGCATGATGAGGCTGGGTGTCCTGTGTGGGTTTGGAGAAGCACTGAGAAAAGTAACTGTAGAGACACTACTACTCTCTGGACAGTGTTGGGAAAAATGCTCTGAGCACATATTTCAGCAAGATTACAAATACACTGGAAGAAGCTTCACCAAAAACTTGGAAAAATAGTGTACGTAATTGGCGTAGCAGAAAACACTATCTCATGTGGGAACATTTTGTATGGAAAAATGTATTCTCTACTTTAAACTTTGTGAAACATAATCATGTTTATCTCAAATTCTCATGGATGACATGTCTAGAACAGATCACTTTTTAGTCAAACATGACAGAATGTAATTTAGCCTGTTCAACAGAGAAATAAGTTCTCTGTTTGGCCGGTCATGCGGTCACTCGAGGGCAACACAAGCGGAACACATGTGTCTGCATATCAGTGGATGACCAACACAATGAGGCCTGTGCCGGTGCCAAATCAAACACTTGGCATTGAACAAAGATATATGCTGGTATTTCAGTCAAACAAAAGCCAATAGCCGGCCCAGCTCTTGTTGGGCAATGGTTGAAATAAATATATGTTATTTTGCAACAAAAGTTCCAAAACTGTTGGAACGCTGACTAAAATGCAAATAGCATCAGAATGCCATGATGTGGAGTCATTTACCCCTGTATTTAATTTAAAATATTTCTAAAACAACATATAAAAATTTTGAAATTGAATTATTGAAAAATACATGCCCATTTCGATTTTGATGCCAGCAACACTTTTCAAAAATGGTGGGACAGGAGCTCTCTTACCACCTTGTTGCATAACGTCTTTTAACTATACTCTGTAAGCGTTTGGGAACTGAGGAGAACAACTGCTGTAGTCTCCTATGTCATATTTGTCATTTCATAATGTGGCAAATGTTTAAAATAAGTCTTAGCACCTAAACTATTTTACTACAGAGCCATGCTGTTTGATATGTGCAGAACTGGTTTGGCATTGTCTTGTTGAAATAAGCAAGGCCTTCCCTGAAAAAGACTTGTCAAGATTGCAGAATATGTTGCCATGTTGTCATAAGACCAGAGGATTGTTCTGCGTTTGGCCCCAGTCCATCTTAAATGAGCTCTGGCCCAGAGAAGACAGTAATGTTTCTGATAGAATGTTATTTTGTGGCTTGCATCAAATTCAAAGTGGACATATATTTTTCAAGAAACAATAACATTTGATATGTTGTCTTTGTAAAATATTTTGTTTACTGAATATAGGGCTGGTTTCGTAGATATGGATTAAGCCTACTCCAGGATAGAAACATTCTATAGAAAACTCCTTTAAGATTGTTGTTTTAGTCCTAGACTTGGCCTAATCGGTGTCTGTGAAACCGGCTCGTAGGATTTAAATGATTTGGTGTATGAATTTGTTATTGTCTGTGTATTCACATTTGGAATAGACAGACAATTCAGATTCTGAATCTTCTAAAAGCTTTTTGCTTTGTTTATTTTGGTTTAGTGGTTTTGTTGTAAAAAAAAAATGTATGAACTAAATTAATTCTTAGAACATTAAACATGTATTGTAGTGATCTGAACAAAATTAACATGAGACTTTGTGAAGAAGAAAATGGCTGATGGACAAAGTTCTATAAAAACTAACTACACAGCTAAAATAAATAAAGTTATATTTATAGGAACTAAGTAGCAAAAACAAGTAAGTCTTTTTCGGATCTACTCAGATCCGAAAAAAATATTCTGGTGAAGAAAACTCCAAACTTTTATGGTCCCATTAAAACTAAATTCTTCTTCTTCCAACGTTCCTTTTATATTTCAACATCTTTAAATAGATATTGAAATATTATTGCACTAAGGATCCCACTTATTTCCTGATTGCTTGTTCCATTCAATCTTCAACATTAATGTTGACCAATGTTTTATTCATGTTTCAAATTAGCAGAATGGAAAATTAACTGAATATTTTCCCTTAAAGCAGGCAATTACCAGATGTGTGTGATCATCCAGGATTAAAACATATGTGTCTTGTTTGTGACAATCATTTTAACCTAAGCTAAAACCGTGCCATTAGTTTAGGTAACTTATTTTGTGTAGGCTTTTGTGCCTACAAGCAGTGTCTCAAAATCTGAATAAGAGAAGTAGAGCCATCTGGTAAATGGAATGGAATATGAAAAGCCACAGTTGTATGAGTTTATCTACATTTTGCTTAGAAGTGTTTAGAACATAATGGAAAAATAACCATCCAGCTGCTCTCTGAACTGCGCAGGTATTAGCCCAACATACTGAAACAGGTTCCAAGAGCGATCTCTGTCCCGCTGGCTGTCATTGAGCTGCACTGGAGCGAAACCCCCAAGGGTAACGCAGTAATTCCCCATTCACACTTCATATGCTTTTGACAGGAATAGTCTCAGAGGGACATCAGCTGAGGACAATGTGGTCGTCTTTCTCGTATCTGAATCAGTTGATAAATAAACAGCTGTGGTTTGTGGTTTTTCATGGGGAAGTGTAATCATGATCACGTGGTGCCTTATTTTGGTTACAGACTTTATACAAAATGTTATTAGATGGTTGAAATTGTTTTGTTTCAATACATGCTTTCAAATCATTTGGCAGATGGGCAAGAGAGGATGGGAAAGGTGTGGGATACATAGGTTGGCCCCATGTCACTCCTAATGATAATTTGTCAGCTGTACTCAGACACCCAATGACTCGATTTCCCGATAATATACATAATACATTTTTTTTATTTATTATAAGGATTAGGTGCAGGAAATCTACCACCTACAGAGAATGTGTGCCGTAGAGAAGTTGTAATGATTTGTTTTTAAAGAGTTCCTGTCTGCTGTCTTGCAATAGCAAGTTATGTTAAATAGTAAAAAAAAATATCTATAGCCAATCTCCATCCACACTGGCACAATTGAATCTGCTTTCATGGTAACCTTTGATGAGGTAGAGTTCTTCTTTGAGTGATGTCTGAATGCCTGTTTTGGGTTGAAATGATACTTCTGAAAGAGCCAGGACCAGTGTTGTTGCTAATTAACCTCTACATGTTGTAATAGATTTTGGTAACTCAATCGGCTTTTAAGAAAGTCACTTGTTACTTGATTGATCAGCATAGATTTCCTCTGCTCTGGTTACCTCATTAGCCTCCTGTGTAGGCTGAGCTGTTACCTAAATGCACAGTCCTTTAGATGGAATAAGATTGAGTGCGCTTTCTCACTTGATGTTTTGTCATTTGAGCCTTACAACTGTCTTCCTGTTTGTTTTGTTGGGCCCCTGAATCAATTCCAGTGTATTTTTCCCAATGGCTATTCAGATTTGTGTATTTCCAAGAATATATGTTTGAGCACTTGCCTTATAGTTTTTTTTACCAGGGCATTGATGACCTCAACATCTTTGGGTCTTAAGTGTTTCTTGTGGATATCTTTAAACATGTGTGGATAAACGGTACTGACATACTGTACTGAATTCATCTTAAATGTGACTAATGAACCACAAACTTCCTGTTTGAGTTATTTTTAATCAGGGAGAATATTAGTCATTGTCTCCAGTTTTTAAGATAATACTTTTTACTTCAATATGTGGGCAGTCAAAAATGTTGATAGTCATAGGTAGAAAGCAATGCTATTTTCAGCTACATTAATCTTTCCTTTTTAGAGTGTAAATTTTCCTAAATCATGTGTTTGCTTAATCATTAAAGGCAATCGTGTGCAAATTAAAAAAGGCAGGGCATTAGACATTACACATGGTCTCCCACAACAAATCTCTACATCTTGCAAAAATATCTCAATGTATAGTGCCTTATACATTAAGATACAGCAAGGTTTAAGTTCATGTCATTTTCAAGTATTGTCTTGCTTGTGAGAATGCATACAGGTCAACCATAGAGATAACAGGGCAGTCGGCAAAGTATTCAGATGAGTTCACAGTAAGTAACCTATTTTCATTTCTGAAAGTCAGAACAACTGATACTTCAGTGAAACGGCTCAGGTTTGGTTGTTCTCTTAGCCCAGCTTCCATCATTGACCATGTACAAGAACTTAGTCAAGTACTGTTTCACAAATCTCGTTAGAGCTCATTGTTCTTCCTCTACCTCCCTCTCTGATAGTATAATCCAAAACGCAGATGAGCTCAGTTCATATCAGAATATCAAGTTGGCAGAAACACCTGGAAAAACCTCAAAAGCTATCCTCTGGACAGATTAAAACATTTTGGGTGACAAGAGCCCTGTTATGTCTGGGAAGGACCTGCCATCCACATTAAGAAGCTCAAACTAAAGGTATGATCTTCAACTCTCCTAAACCTGCTGGAATTTGCCTTGCTGAGGCAGGGTCCTATTCAAGAATTGGACAGCATTGAAGTAGAGGAAAAAACTATGATTTTACTGACTGCTCTTTAGTGTAAAGCCAAGGAATAGAAACAATTGCTAACATGGCCTATGTTCTGTCTGGAGTGCAATGGGACTTAATGCTTGTGATTTCACCATCCTGAAAACACTTGACAAGCAAAACATTTATTAGCTGAGTTGATTAGGTGTGCTGATTATTTCAGACAAAATCCTATAGTAACTTTGACAACCCAGGGACAGTGTTGCCAAGCCTGTTTTTTATCTGTTGTTGTGATCACAGCAAGTTGGGCTCCTGATGTCAGCTCTGCCAACCTTTTGCAAACAACAATAGTCTATAAGGAAATGTAGCAAATTCTGGATTTTCAATTAATGTACCTCACATCGTTCTTACGTACACTCTCCTACACCCTTATCCAAGGTGGCAAATTTCACACGCACCTTGAATTAAGCACATTTCTGGGGTGAAATTAATTTACATTTAAGATCTAAAATTCAAGATAAAATCTAATCCCCAAAAATAATCCTAACACTAACAATAACCCCACAACCATAATCCTGAATCTACACCATAACTCTTAAATTACACCCCTGATAATTGTTATTCTAAGCCTCAGTATAATCGTAACCTGAAACCTATAGCATTTTCATTTACACGTACATACACACATAAACCCCCCCATGCGTTTACACAGATTGCCCATTCACAGTGCATCTCATACCTTCACAGCAGATGGCCCACACCCACACTTGCACATTTGGCCCCTCCCTTAAGTTATATGGGGAAATCACATGATTCTGGCCCCTGCATCTGTATTATTCCATATTAAAAACCTGCCAAAGATCATAAAGCGCTGTTATTCTGAAGGTAAGCCAAAGCCACTGGCAAAAGGGAGCATGAAGCGCTTTTATTCTGAAGGTAAGCCAAAGCCACTGGCAAAGGGAGCATGAGGCACGGTTATTCTGAAAGTAAGCCCAAGCCTCTGACCAAGAATGAGCTTGACCACAGTGATCTGCACCCTTTCCTTTTATTGTTTCTCTTTTCAGAAGTATTCAACCACCAGACAATATACATGTATGTAACCCTACAGGGTTGGTAATTGTCACGGTTGTGGTGTGCGGCGGAACCAAATGCAGACATTGTTAAATGAAAAGGTGAATTTAATCCAGAACTAACACGGACTGTACACGCAAAATGAAAGGTGCTGTAAACAAGCAGCAGAAAACATATAAGCAACGTACAAAGAAATGTGTAGCGTATCCACTGTGCAATGGAATTAAACAAAGGACAAACCGTGAAGCTATGATGCACAAACAATAAACCACACCGTGTGTGGTGGAAACCTTAACCTAAGTAGGCTCCCCAATCAGAGTCAACTGAATGCAGCTGCTCTGACTGGGGAGCCCACAGCGGCATGGAGAAGGCTAGAGGCCTCTCCATGGGTCATGCCCTGAAACGGCCAGGGGCCCGCAGCCAGGGCATGACAGTAATTTTATTTTTTATAAAATTGGAACTTTTTAAATCCTTATTTAAACCCCAAGACAGAAAATGAAGGGTTTGAACTGCTTCTGCAAATGTAGACTTAGTTGTTCACCATTTAGTTTTAAAAATAAAAATCAGTTTTTATCAGACAACAGATGTGTTGTGACCAATCTTTAGTTTTAGAGGAAAGTGTGTGTGTAGTGTATAGGGTTATCCGTGTAGGCAAATGCAAAACACACCACAGAGAGATCCCAGAGAACATCATTATTTAGAAAATGCTCGTAACAAAAACTTGGCCTAGAAGTGAACAATCTATTATACTGTATAGATGTACTTGCTTATGATAAATTGCATTATTGCATTATTAGTCTTTGTTTGATTAAAGTTGCAAGCAGTTTTATTACAGTCAGCTTTTATTCACAGTGTGTGTCATCATGATCAAGCGGTGTAACAGTGACATTCATCAGTTTTTTGAGCAGCCTCAGAAAAGATGAGTAAGTTGAGAGCAGTGAGAAAATGAGTACCAGTCAGATGATGGACGTATACACTAGTACAAGAGATGAGTCAGTGTTTCTTTATAAAATACTAATTGCCCCTCAGATGAGAAATGGTTTGCCACGGCAGTGGCCTCTTTCAGCAGGAAAATGCACCCTGCCACACTTCACACGTTGTTCTGAAACGGTTTGAGAAAAAGGAAGAAGAGTTCAAGGTGCTGCCTTGGCCTCTAAATGCATGATCTCTCTCTCTACCCCCTCCTGAAGTCCACAATTATCTCCTTAGTCTTGCAGACATTGGGAGAGAGGTTGTTGTCCTGGCACCATGCAGCCAGGTCCCCAGCCTACTCTCCGTAAGAACCAGGATGGTGGTCTCATCCACAAACGTAAGGGTGACGTAGAAGCTGTGTGTGGCCACACAGTCATGTACATACAGGGAGTACAGGGGACTGAGTACGCAGCCCTGGGGAGCACCGATACTCAGTGAAGAGACAGTGAAGAGGAGGTGAGGTTGCCCAATCTCACTACCTGGGGTCTGTTTGTCAAAAAGTTCAGAATCCAATTGCAGAGGGAGGAGTTAAGTCCCAGGGTCCTGATCTTAGGAATTTGCAGACACAATGGTGTTGAATGCTGAGCTGTAGTCCACATACAGCATAGCCTTTTTCCAGGCAGGAGAGGACGGTGTGTCGTCAGGGTGGTGGCATCGTCCGTAGATCTATTGGGCGGTATGCAAATTGGATGGGGTCCAGGATGTCAGGAAGTAACTGTTCTGCTCTATTCATAGAAGGTTGTATTTGTTCTTAGATACTTTGTTTCTGCCTGCATTGTGTTGGGGGGGCGGGGTTCCGTCCTCTTCACATTAGTAGAACAGACCATCTTTTTCCTGTTTTACTGTACATTGTTAACAACCTCCATGTCTGCCTGAGCCTGCTCTTATTATGAAAAAAGTCAGATCTAAACACGTTAAGACTTTAAAGACACATTTAAGAGAGAGACTGTATTTCTATTAATTTGCATTGGATTTAGTAATGCTGCATATGCTCTTAGAGTGTTTGGATTTCTAGGTAAATATATTATTGTATAGTAAATGTACACAAATAATTATGAATTTTGGATAAAGTAGTCTCCACAATGATTGTATATGGTGGTTAAGATCAGCAATACATGCTGTATTGAATAATTTACCAATATAGCAATACCTATTGTATTGTATTCAAGGGTAATTTTGCAATTAATAATATTTATTAGTAATAAATCAAATTAAATATGAAATGGTATGTTTTTCCCCAAAAACGTAACACAAAGTACTTAAAGTGCTTTAAGTACTTTGCACACTTTGTTTAAGTACTAATCTTTCAACAAGTTGAATAGAATTTACATACTCAGGGCAGACAATAATTCTTACAAATTTCGTTGAGAAAATGTGTGTATGTGTATATATAGCTAATTGTGTGATGTGTATATATAGCTATAAAAAATGTTTTCTCTAAACAATTGAATTAGTATAACATTACTGTCCAGAAATTACTTTTTTTCAGATCAAATTGTGTTATTTTGTAGGCGTCCTAAAACTCAGTTAATTTTTACAATTATTTATTTTTTGGCTCAAGTCTTGTCCTGTTGTTTTATTATAATTTGTTTTTCTCTGTGACTGATGTATTGTCTAATACCTTATTTACTAAATATATATGATTAATACATTTATTGTTGTGAGTATTTTGGTAAGATATAATATAGGAAGGCAACTTTTGCATGCTTTTATTTGAATTTGTTAATATGTCAATGTCAAAGCCACACGAAAACCAACATTTATATTTAATTGATGCTAGAGTACACAGGTAGAGAAATGACAAAACTTTTGGTATTGATATTGGCAAAAACATTTCTTATTGGTGCATCCCTACAATCGTACTTTATGAAATTCAATCAAGACACTCTATGTTGGATTAAAAGTCATGCATGTCTTCTGGCAGGGAAGACATGCCAGAAGACAAGGGCATTGGTTATTAAGCAGCAAGTGGCTAAGTAAAAAGGTTTTATAAAATACATGTCATAAGTGCAACACGACCATGTTTTCAGTTCCTTATAACATAGAATCGAGCAGTCAAAGAACAAAAAAACCAACACAGCTTATCTCCTACAATACAATACACAACAGCCTACAGAAAAGCCTACACAACAGCCTACACAAAAGCACCTCTAATACACATTTCATTAAATGAATTGTGGTTGCATGTCGCAGACGTCATGGTGAAATATGAAAAGGCTACTCTTTGTACAGCCTTTTTTTAACCATCTTTTTCATCCTTTCCCAACGCATTCATATCTGCATCTACGGTCATCTCAACACAACATCAATCAACAGATTTTAGGGGGTTGATGATGGTGGCACGCCTTCCTAACAAGCATCCTTGCAAAGACATTCTGCTTCTTCTTCTGACCAAAATGTTGCAGGTACCCTTTCATACTTTTTTATATGTTCATGTCGGTAGCATCCTGTTAAATCAGGTGAATAGCATGTTATGGAGAGAAGTTGGTACTAAAGTAATACAAATTAGAATATATACCATTTAGCAGACACTTCAATTCATAGATACTTACAGTCAAGTGCGCATACATTTTACATATGTTAATTCCTGGGAATTGAACCCACTACCCTGCCATTACAAATCCCATGCACTATGAATTGAGCCAGAAAGGACCGTGCCTTAGAGCTGGATCTTGTGCTGGGACCGGACTACCAATCCTACTCTGGATCAGTGTCTATCTCGTAACAGAAGATAAGGGAAAAGTCTGTTACTAGTCATAGTGAAAATATTTAGTAAATTTACTGTGATTTATTTCTGACTGTGGGTTGATGTCACATTAAAATAGGGCAATCGGTAGTAGCTAGTTAGTACGCTAGACATTCTGTTAAATAATTCATACAGTATAAAAAGCTTTGTACTCTCTGTACTATGGGTCAGGATCATAACATAGGCTGGTTTGCGTATGGGCATTGTAGCTGTACACACATTTTGACAAAACCACGTCATCGTTCACGCCTGTCATCATACCAAATTGGGCATGTACACATCGTTCGCAAATTCGCCTCGGATTATTGAGACCCAATCTCCAGTGAACTGGCAGGGAGTTGGAGCATATCCGTGGCTCGTGCTCCCCATGCATTCACGCAGTGTCTCCAGTCTGAGTGTGTGCCGCAGTATGCTGGAATCATATCTGTGGCTGGAAAAAACTAGCTCGTGCATTGGCGGCCGTTGTTCTGGCAAAAGTAGCACAGACGCGCAGATGGCACAACAGAACACAGAAAATACAGTACACACACAGACAGACACACACACACACATATGTTCACAGGCGCGCATACACACACACACACACACACACACACACAGCAGATACATGAAAACATATTACATAGGGGGAAGGTATGGCTGCAAAAGAAAGCTGTGAGCAATGGCCCAAAGCACACCCTCACAAAATGGTGTACTTCCAAGCAGGAGAACTTCAGCTATTGCTGATGAATGCGTAATGTGAAAGACTGTAAGGCCTCAAATGTGTCTGTTGCACAGCCCTAAGTGGTCTGTCGCCGGTGGCATCAATAAACAGACGCAAAACCCCCAGTCCCCGTCTGAAGGAGCCCCATACGGCTTAATGCAAACAACAGCTGCCTGACAGGCCAAGGGGACTTATAAGAGAGGAGCAGAGACGGTCCTAGGGGCAGAGATGGACAGGGGTACAGCTGTCAGTCACACAATATGCTAAGGCGGACACCTGCGTTTCTGTTAGCAACTGTGACCGGACCCCTCCACAGGCACCAGCCGGCGGAGACAATCACATGCATTGAGGACGGCAGACGGGTACACTTCTCCACTTTGTGTTGATCACCCACGGAACAGAAAAAAAGATTGCCCAGTGTGATATTAGAGAAAACAATGACAAACTGGTTTCTATTTAGGAATGTAAGTCATAAAACCATAATGATACACTATGGATGTTCACTGCTAATGCATTAGCATTTGGCTGTGGGATTCTTTATTTATTTTTTTATTTATTTTTGTATACACTGCTCCAAAAATGAAGGGCAACACGTGAATCAACCATCGGGTCTCGTGGAGAAAATATATAAAAGATCAACTTTACTGTAGATTGTTTAAATCTTTGAGAACAAAATGATGTAACAACAGTCAATGGAAACCAAAATCACCAATGGATTGAGGGCTGGATTCAAACTCACATTGAAAAACTGTCTGTGGCGCAACTTGGCGAAGTTGGATGCATGATACATAATATCCCAGAGGTTTTCAATTGGATTCAAGTCTGGGTAACGTGAGGTCCAGTCAATGGCATCAATGCCTTCGTCATCCTGCAACTGCCTACACACTCTGGCCACATGAGGCCGGGCATTGTCTTGCACCAGGAGGAACCCAGGGCCCACTGCACCAGCGTGGTCAGCAAGGTCAGACGATGAGACTGAGGATTTCATCCTGGTACCTAACAGCAGTCTGGGTACCGTTGGCTGGCATGTACAGGATGATGTTGCATAACGTTCACCACGGCATCTCCAGACTCTTTCACGTCTGTCACGTGTGCACTGTGAACCTGCACATAATTTTGGTGCACAGTGCTGGACTGTGAGCACAGGTCCCACGAGAGGACGTCGGGCCCTCATGCCCCCTTCAAGGAGTCTCTTTCTGACAGTTTAGTCAAACATGCACACCCGTCACATGCTGGAGGTCATTTTGTATGGCTCTGGGAGTGCTCCTCCTGTTCCTCCTTGCACAAAAGAGCAGATACCGGTCCTGCTGTTGGGTTGATGACCTTCCCTGTCCAGCTCTCCTCTTGTAATGGCCCATCTCTTGGTTGGAGGACCCAGGTTTTGCACCCCCTTGCTTTTATAGAAACTCCAAATGATCCTGATTCATCATATTTGAGAGAACCAGTTATATTGATGCAGTGTTAATGCCACATTAATGCCAGGTAGGCTCATAGACCAATTTCCTGTGCACATCATAGTTATGCATGCTGTTCTACATCAGACACCTCCTTGTTTACATAGCAGGAAGTGTGATCCCATTAAACAGATCACACACAAATGCATCTGGTTCAAGTTAACACACACACTCAGATATTGATTACCTACGACATCGCTCTGTCATCAGAAAATGGATTACCTTGCAACTAGAGAAACGCCCTGCATAGAACAGGTCCAGGGTCAGCCCCTGGGTTGTCCACACTATCTCCAACGCTTCAGACTTTCCAACCACAGATAAACAGACACTGCTCACTGCTGGCTGCCAACCTCACAAAGCCCCACAGCGGAAAGCAAGGGAGGAACAGCAAACAGGGACAAGCTTATTTAGACATCCACAAACCTCCCTAGAAATTAATTCACCAATATTATTTAAAAACTCAGCATTCAAAGCATACTATGTTATTTTGGCTATGCACGGCACTGTGTTCAGAGGGCTCAGAAACTGCTTTAAACCAAAAAAGTATGAGCCAGAAATAATCCTGGAAGCTGCAGCGCATTGCAATTTTGGAGGATGAAAGCACCTTGGATTGTGCAGTGAGTTTAGACATTTGATGAAGTCCGCATTTAATTCTGCACAGGAGCTGTGTGATAGGCATCTCTGGAAATGACTTTGAGAACAACAATATATATATATATATATATATATATATTAGATATTACAAACATACTCTTCTGCTGCATTTCTGTCAAGATCACCAAAACAAGAGTTATGTACTGTAATACATTGTAATACAATGTTGCACAGATACTGTTTAGGTCCTGCTATATTGGTCATCATCAGCGTGAACAGAATATTCACTGGGTTTTAAATGGCTTATTCTCCCTCTTAAGCTTTCAATTCATTCCTTAAAATGTTTTCAGACAAAGACTCATTTAACTGATCACACCTTATTCAAATGTTTCCCTACCACTTACACACTTGATTGATGTAATCAACCTATCATTAATTAAGTGTATAGACATCATTACGAATAATATCATTATTTAATATGAATTAGTCAAATAGTAGTTTTAAGCAAGGAAGGATTGAGCAAAATTGGAGGGCCAATTTTCTCTGTAACAAATTGTGTCCATGCCTAAAAACAGATGCACTTTCCCTTTAAACAATTTTCATCAGGTTGATTCAAGTCTAAGGGAATTTCAATGCATATTATCGGGAACATCAGAGCCTGTTAACGAGCATCACAATGATAGAAAGTGAAGAAAATAGGGCTCAACCCTTTGTCGTGGTCCATGTATGGAACATCGTTTTATTAAGTCGTAGCAGATACCGTGGAATAATTAGACCTAATGGGAGAAACTGCAGCCTAGAGAGAAACTATTTGAAGAAGCATCTGTATGTAGACTGTGAGATTGATATACACCATCAGCAAACAATGTATCTGGTCATTTGTGGAGCATGGGTTCTTACAAAAACAGAGGGTTTAACAGTGTTGTTAATACAATAACAGAACATCTAATAAATTTATGTTGATGCTGAACCAGCTGTGTTCCCTATCTACACTGTCAATGTCTTAAGTAGTGAAGTGAATATGACTCCTTGCCAGCTTCCAGACACTCCAACACACTCCCAAAGCCCATCTCTTTCTGAACCAAAACTGTTGTCACTGCGAAAAGGGTAGCAGCAGATTTGACAAAAAGTAGGGCATGTCTCTTTAAGTTGGTCAATGAATTGAGTGGGTCAAATATTTAGAGCAGGAGGGAGGGAGAGAGGATGCGGGTATTAATAACTAGCTCCGTCAGGGCCAAGCCGTCATAGGATAATGTAAAAGAGCGTGTGGCTTTTTCGCAGTTGAGGCAATTGTCTCTCATTCTCTATGCTGATAAAGAGAGCCTCAATGCATTGCTTTTGCTGTGTATGTGTGTGGTTGCCTGTGTCCATTCAGAAAGTCACAACAGACACCCCATGACCTAAATATACAGGAAGTTATAAAAACATAACACTGTAAGGGCCAAACAGCAATTAGGGTCCGGTTTATAATCTTTACCCAGATATTCTTGAAAAATCATGTCAAATGTAACTGATAAATGCCTCATGAGTTTAGCTTAAATGTCTTACATTATTTAAACAGAAAACACGTATTCACGCGCAATGTTTGGATTAAAGTAAATGTACTGTAACGGCCTAAATAGATCAGTCAGTAACAACATATTGGTCTGGAAACCTGCATAAGCTAGCAAACACACGCGACTGCCTCCTAAATCTTTGACGTTTTGAGATTGGGAATGACAGTACATGACACTACTTTTCAGCATAACAAACATAGTTAAACCTCAAAAGTTACACAATTGTTGTGTAATAATAATAACACCGACTGTCACTGTCAGTCATTCCATTGCGATACAATTGTTCACGAGCCGTTCAGCTGTTAACCAAAACACAGGCAGAGTTCTTACTTATTAAGTCAACTGCTGTTTGGCGTTATAAAATAACGACAATCAAAACCACTGGGATGCTTGCCTGAAATTTTACCGAACAATTATGTGAGTTGCAAAGAAGTTGCACTGTTGCCTACTTTCTGCAGTGGTTCTAACATTATGCCAACTGCTTACATATATGTTGGTCTGTAAGTCTCTCCCGGGAGGGACCCCGGCCAGGCGTATATAGCCAACTCGCATACACATATGCTTGTATCAAGGTCATAACACAGGCTCTTTAGAGTTTCTTATCACGAGTTAATCATCCCGGATGTTTAAGACTCCCTATATATTAAATACGTTAGCGCCTCAGATGCGAAAACATTGCAATGCAATTTATCATTCACAAAAATGCATAGGCCAACAGCAAATTGCCCCTGAGCGAGGTGTATGCCTACTTATACGAGTGATTCAGAAAAGTACAGTGTGTGATACACATACTACTTACGCCCTGGCTTTGGGGAAACCCATCGATAAGAGGACGTCCAAATTCGATCCATATTTCACAGTGCCCGGTCGGTTCGGCCTAAGCCTTCGCGGGATGATTTTGCTGTAGAGATCCTCTTTTGCAGCCATGATTCAGAATTCCATTGGTGCTGAGATACACAGTCTATACTATAGCGACTGGTGGGAAAAAATAACTCGAAGAGCCTACAACCGATTATTTTTGTGAGCAGTGTGGTCGCACACGCTCCTTTCTCCCCGCCCCTATGAAAGAAGCGTTAAAACATATCTGATGCGTTTTGTGTGTAAAACATGCGAATCGGATAGATAATTCATGTTCGTCTCCACTCCGCCCGGGACTAGGAGTAACCTACATTACAGTAACCTATAGTTATAATACATGCATAAGAAAATACAAATGTAGAACTATTTTTATCAAGCTATTTGGCGTTTCCTTCCCAAATATTATTTTACGTCAGCGTTGTGACCAATTTAAAAACGAATTTATGTTAAAGTGAGCAATATCACTTAGCAGCATATAACCGCTTTCTGACTATTGTGATTACATAAATAAAGCATTATACCGCATTTGCCATAATACATCGTTATAAAGGTTAATGGAAATATATTCGGACATATCGCTACCTTGCAACTAGATCAGCGCAGAGATACTTCAAAACCATTACGCATCATACATTACACAGCCCAGAACTGTTTTTGTGACTTCAATATATAAAGAGTATCTATACCTTTAGACACTTGTATTATTACGGTGCACATATGTGAAAGTCCAAGTTCACAAATTATACTATGAATAGCCTACATTGATATATTTTCATTGTCTACGTAAACACTTTTAGGATATGGAACAAGAAAAACAGCTCTCGTATATTTATTGTTTTTACCAAAAAGCACGTATTACATACTTCTGAAAAAGTGGCGAAACAAGTGATTGCAAAATAGGGCAAATCAAAGACATCAATAATGATGTACCAAACCAATTTATCTTAATGAGTATTTTTCAATATCAGATCTCGAAAATGTTTTGTGATGTGTTCCTTTTTCATGACTCAATAGGTACAGTACCATTTAGAGGTGTGGACAATGGTATACATCTGCTATTTCCCATATTGTAAAATAATAGTGAAGACATCAACAAATAATAACAAATAAAGAATTGTATATACTCTTCCTCCGCTGCCAAACAACTCATCCAGGTTGAGGTTAGGTGACTATAAAGGACAAAGGTCATATGACTGCATCACTAACCCTAACTGGTAAAATAGCCCTAACTGAGCCAAGAGGTGTTTCCTGGTCAATGCCCATGTGAAAAACAAATAATACTCCCATTAAGCACAAACCAGATGGGATGGTGTATAGCTGCAGAATGCTGTGTGTAGCCTTGCTGGTTGAGTGGGACTTGCATTGTATATCAATTCCAATGGCACCAGCAAAACACCCCCACATCATCACACTTCCTACTCCATGCTTTACGGTGGAAACCACAATTGCGAATCATCCGTTTATGTACTCCTCAGAAAAACAAGAAGAAACGTTGAAAGTTCTTGACATTTTCATTGACTGATTTTCATGCCTTAAAGTAACAATGAACTGTCATTTCCTTTTGCTAATTTCAACTGTTGGTGGTATAATATGGACTACTACAGTACACACATAATGATGGTCTACTGCATACCAACCAATCCTTGGCAATACCCAACAGAACTCAAACGCATTAGGAAGGGGGGAAAAAAATCCCCAAATTAACTTTTAACAAGGCACACCTGTTAATGGTAAAACCAGAGAAATTCCCCAGAATAGAGCAGGTGTGTGACAGGTACTCCACATATTATGTTAATGCATGCAACAAAAATCCAGGACTACAAACTGCTAACATTAATATAAAAACAATTATTTTTACAAATTTTACAGTTTTAACAGATTATGGGTACACCAGTTACAGAAAATTCAATCATTGTCTTGGCTGTTGATACCAATGGACCCAGATGGGTTATATGGCACAATCACACAAAAGACACAGCCAGCCTCTTGGAATGCTTTTCTCATCTCCACCTAGTGTCAAAGCAAAGACATGCAGAACATTACTATTGTACGGTTAACCTTGTTCCCCAACACGTCCGCCCAAATTTGTGTGTTAGCAGTCTGGTGGACTAAATGCAGACAGAACATACAGGCGACATCCGACTCACTCAAGCTGCTTACCATTCTAAATAATATTGAAAAAGTTCCTGTCTGTGTGGGGGTCACACCCCAGCTGCTTTAGACTACGGTTCTCTCCCCGCATGCCTCACCTACCCTGCCCAAGTCAGAGAACATTGGGTGGAATGTCTCGTTTAACACATGGTAGTTTGA
The DNA here is from genome assembly GCA_016801125.1 of Novumbra hubbsi. NCBI lineage: Eukaryota > Metazoa > Chordata > Actinopteri > Esociformes > Umbridae > Novumbra > Novumbra hubbsi. Next base: position 29,119 of record JACXGK010002098.1, on the reverse strand, counting down.
GCATCAATTAGTCATCTACTGTATAAGGGACTGTGAGAGTAACAAAACTGAAGTATGAACCATAACGATGCTACTTTCCATTGATGCCAAAGCCCATACAGGGGTGGCAATAGCCTCCTGGTTAGAGTTGGACCATTAACCTGAAGGTCACTTAACTCTAATGGCTCCTGTAAGTCATGGTAAATACATGACTCTGCTGAAAGTGTAAAATGTATACTTAAGAATAGGCTACTATTGTTCAAAGTCTTACCAATCTTCCTTGGTCAAGACACAAACCCACAACAGCACCACCACTGCCCGGTAGTTTCACAGCTGAGCCAAACTGCAAGGCAAACCAACAGAGACTAAGAGCGCAAAAAGACATTGTAACAAACGTTAAAATAAACGTGTATATTGCAACTCCACACTCATACCTGTCTTGCCAGCTGCACCATCTTGAGATTCCCTGGTCCCAGACATTCGTCTGTGTAAACAGACCTATGGAAAAGAGGTTTCTCCAGTTCAAGTGTTTATTAATGATAATTCACTGCCTCAATTAATCTTCTTCCAACCAACGAGAGAATTTATGGATGACTGCTTGTCTTTACCTTCTCAGCTCAAAGTTCTCATCCATCAACTGGGCCAGCCTGTTCCAGTCTCTGCTCTGCAGGGCGATCCTTTGGAGAACAGAATAACCAAACTGTTTGATCACAAGGGACGGAACCCTCAATGAATCTGTATCAACCGACACATTTCCTCACCACATCTCATTGCTTGCAAGCAAAACCCCTTTTTTCGTTTAGAAATAGCATAGCATGTAGACCAGAGGTAGCCCAGAAGCCAGAGAGTTGCTACTCTACAACGCATAACTACCATTCACAGATGTTGCTCCCTTAGCACTCCAGGCTACTACTCCCAACGGCCCTGTGTTACTCCGAAGACCTCACACCAACCTGGCTTGATCTGTGAGCTCAGCAAACGACCTCATGGCTTCAACAACTTTTGTTTCGCCTAAAATAAAAAGGAAAACAAATTCAAGAGCAGACATAAAAAGCAAATGCTCATATCAGAAAAACACCACAAGAAACAAAATGATAATCTAAATAAAATGTATTTGACTGCATTTTTGTACCGTGAAATCTAAACATACTCTTATTATTTATATTATAAATAATATACATATAATATATCTATTATAGTATTTTAATATAACATTTTAATATAAAATATGTCTACAGGAATTCGACAAATAAGGACCGTAAGAAAAGGCATGTATTGAATGCAGTAAGCGCTCTACTTGACACTACTCTAACTTTTTAAAAAGAAAACGTCTCAGTTTCAACACTTGATATGTTGTTTTTGTGCCATTTTCAATACAATCTAGGGATAAATGATTAGCACATCATTGCATTCTGTTTCATTGTATGCTGCATCCCAACTTCTTTGGTAACAGGGTTGTACATCCAAACACTATATATACTATGTATAGACCCTGAGACATGCACTCTCAGTGCATACCACCGCTTGAGGGAGAACTTACCACTGAGCCAGCGCTGTCTGACAGTGCTGTGAATCCGACCCGAGTCACTAGGGTCACTCAGATAAGCCAACCAGAACAAGGGCAGGCAGCTCATGTCCATTGAATCGTACTTCCCTGTATAATCAATACGCATGGAACAGGTGAAATACAAACTTGTAATTAGATCATGTAAGTGCAGGTAGTGAATGTAAGAGGAAGCCAAGGAGACATGCAGACGAGCCAAACATGCACAAACCGTTGTGCCCCTAAATGAATGAATTACTCTCCATAATCATTATCATGAATGCATTGTTATTATTTTATTAATATGCTAGCAGTGGTTCTGTATAAGATTTAATTGTCACATTGCTGGGCCATAATAGCTTCTGATACTACACATTTAAAATACCAAAGCCTTGTACATCCATCAGGTTTTTGCTGAAGTCCATGTAGATCAAACCCTCATAGACCTGCAATCAATAAACAACATACAATTTCCTGTCAGAAAAAGGCTATGCACTGTGCTGCCCAAGCTAACTGATATTTTGTTAGTGGATGCATAATATTTCACAATATTGGGTCGACCAGAACACTACTGCACTGGCTCAGATATATTATTCATCCATCTTAATCTCAAGGACAGTTCCAACAATTACAGTGGATGCCAAACTAAGCCAACATAATACAGCCTGGCTTGGTTTGTCTCTGAGCTGTAGTTTGCAGAGGGTATGTTGTCTTTTAATTTCTGACCTGGACAACTCTATCCTGAAGACCAGCTGTGATGAAGAGTTCATCCGTCTCAATGTTGAGGATGAAGTTGGCCCTGATGGCTTTGGGAAGGTCCTAGTGCAAACAACAGGGCCAACTACTTAGGTACAGGTTGGTCATTCACAACATGTTGAGTCTAGGGATGTCATTTTCTTACACTGTCAGTGATGTTGTAGAATTGCATAAGACACTTCAGAGTGGCAGACACTATTGCACTGTGAATGGAACAATATAATCAGTGTATAAACAAACACAAATGTCATAATAAAACTAAGACAAAAGTATATGATTCAGGAGCTAAGAAGACTACATTTTGTTATAGAAAAAAAGGTGCTTACCTACTTCCAGCCAAGCCCTAGCAATGAAAATATAGGAGACAACATATTACACTGACAAATGTTCAATCACAACTGCCTACTTTCTCCATTTCTTTCTATATTCTGTAAATACATTGTGTAAATGTAAGACCAGGAGGCTGTAGCGTAGACACTTACCACCTGGCGGGGAATGTTGGTGTCATATTTGAGAGTGAAATTCTGCTTTGTCAAAGCAATACTGCCAAAGAGAGTGCAGGGAATAACTGGTAGAATGTAGCTAGGTCACCCATAACACTTATCATCTGCTGGGCAAAATAGACCCATTGAAATTGTTTCTCACCCTTTCATTGAGCAGAACTGGTAAAACTTCTTACAGGTGGCCTGAAGCAAACGTAGACCTCCCAAGTACCTGCAGATGAAAACAAGTTACATTCCAATCAGGTTTGAAAATGTGTCTTGTTGTCTACATCAGTAAGTAAACACAATGTGTGTGTTTTGAACAAGGCTTCACACTGACCCCTCTTTACGGCTGATACAGTACAGGTCTTGCAAGCTTCCAAACTCAGTTGGGTCATTGAGCGGATGAGGCAAAAGAACCTGAAAAACACTGAGCCTATCAAAGTGTTTTCATGACTAAACACATTGAAACGTGATCACTGTAAATATTACCAAGGTCTGACTCTCCCTCAGTGTAACCTCCGCCCAGAAGTTTGAGATGGTCATGGCAATTGTTTTCCCATTGAAGCCGTCAGAAGGGTTCCCCATCAGTCCGACCCTATAAAGAAGTGGATCATGTTAGATCGCATTTCCTTAAAGGAGAAAACAACCCATCAATGTTATATTTCAGAAATTATTTGTCGAGAAGCAATCTACCTGGCATATGAAAAGCATGTTATAGGCTTGGCAGGGCTCTCCTGTCGCAGGGCGGAATAGCGCCCAAGCCACTTGGTGTAGTCCAACAGCTCCTGTAATATACAGAAAGAAAAAAGTCCAAAGGTTTTCACCAGTCCAAAAGAGGTTACCACCATTCTTTTAGTTTACTGTCATGGTTATTCTCCAGTGGACAGTTACAGCCAAATCCAGATGTATCGGTTCCTTGCATTAAATGTTGGACAACAACGACAACTAGTCACATGCAGCCTTTATGAAGGCTTCTTCAATGCAGCTCTTCCAAAGAGCTTGTTGGCACGGGGGTGGCATTTATCATTTGATTTTGAGACACCCAAAATGCTCATAGACTGTGCAGTTTAGAGACTATGATTCGTCCTCTTGTCAGTGGGGGCAATCTACTCACGTCATCTGTGGCATATTTGAAACAGTTACAGACTTCTGAATGTTCTTATTATATTATTTGCCCTAACTGGGCTTGGTGGTCTGTTGAACTGTACGTGTAATTTTTAAAAAATCCTGTAGGTCAGCAGTCATTAGTCTGCTTTCAGCTAACAGCTCTTTGTTTTAATCCATGGTGATGGATGACAAAGGTATTTCACATCCATGCAACCTCATATTAATACCCAAGAAAAAGGTGAAAGGCATCATTACAATTCCAAAAAAGTAACAGCAACAAAAATAACAATAGATTTCATAATAGACGCCACTGGTTATACTTAAAATATTATATAGGGGTGGCAAGAATTTCAAGCCCTATATACTAAACTACATAAACAGTTTAGTGTTAGCAAAAACATTTGGTTCAAATTACAGTATCCTGCTCCACTTGTTTGTGCCCAAAATATTACTCATTGTTTCTTTTTTGCATTCACTTTTGCTCAGTTTTAAGGATGCAACACTTCTTGTTGACTGTACATATCTCTATCTCATTTCACAACAATATAAACTGAAGTTAAAACTAGTAACACCATTTGTCTAGCAGGTTCTGTGAAATTCTCCGCAGAAGTCTGTGGTATGGGAACAAGGCTACCCACCACTTGTCCAATGAGCTGGAACCCTGTTGGCAGTTTCATTCCATATACCGGTAACTTCTCCTCGTTGATTATCCACTCCTGGTTGAAAATACAGATTTGGCACATTTATGGCTGAGAAATTAAGCTCACCAACTAGAAAAGATGGTTTAAATTCAGGAAAATCAATCTATTCCCTTGCTCTGATGGTAGTCCTTACTGACCCAGAACCTGCCAAAGGATCTATCTTGGGCTTTTGGCTGCAGGGCGAGGAAGTCAGAGAGGTAAGGCAGTGTGGCTTTGCGAATGCAGTAGAACACTACGCTAGCCAAACGCGACGTCGTCAGTCCTTCGTGTGGCTTTTCCAGGAAGCAAGTTAGCCTAAAATACAAAATGATGGATTCCCAGATGATCTTCTGGTGCATGGCAATTCTCCAAGCGTATTACCGAAACACAGAGTATTCTTGTAAAACCAACCACGGACTGATATTTAGATCAGGTTTGACACAAATTCATGTTGCTTACCGGTGGGTCTCAGGGCATACCTCCACTATACCCCTGGAGCTGCTCTTCTCTCCCTGCTCCAGTTCATAGTAAATAGCCAGCTCTCCAGGCTAAGACAAAGAGAGAGATACAACGGTGTAAAAAATACCATTAATGTCCAATATGGTGATTATGGTGACATGAAACACAATGGTGTCTCACCTTGGACCGGAAGAAGCGAATAACTTGAGCAATATCAAAGTTTTGGTCGGCACAAAGCATATCCCCCGCAATCTGTCCAAACATGGTTTGGAAAAGAATACATACATATACTACATAGTGGGACATTCCAAGCATCAAGAACATTTGGAAAATACAAAGAAGTGAGTTTTTGAAATACTTGCCGCACCACCATAATATCATCGTGCAGCTTGCGGCTACGGACGGTGAGCTCCAGGTCAGCCACTGCTCCTAGCCGGCCCTCAAGAGTTGTGCTGCCGTCATTCACTACATTCTCTACAGGGAAGTCGTTGGCTGTGGCCCAGCGCTCATAATGCTTATATCTGGAATACACAAAATGTTAAACGTGATCTGGTAAACCTTTCATCCTTCCCAGCTCCGACAATGACTCCCAACATGACTGACGGCTATCCAAACAAATGGGAGGCATCATCATTCCTCTATGATAAGCAACTGTCCGTACTGTTGTCCCTTGTTGCTGTACTTACTTGTCTGCGTTTGTGACCAGGTAGACCTCACTGAACAACTGCCGGCTGTAGAGGAATACAAAAGAGAATGAAGGGCATACAGCACCTGACATGTTTCCTTCCTGCTGCATGGTCCCCTTTTGGGTGGTGATAGCATATTAATAAGCATCTTGATATTTGGCTTGATTAAAAGATGTCAGTTAAAATATGTGCATTACAATTAGTAAAGAAAGTGAAGATCAAGACTGGAGTTTTTACAGACATAAGAGCCTGTCTGTCTGTGTCTTTTGGTAGACAGACCCTTTCGTGTCTGTTTTAGATAATAGGGATACAATCAAAATTCTCAGAGCAGCTTCTACTCTTAAATCATTTTATTTTGTTGTTCTGACCTCAGTTTGTCTCATGACATTATTTACCACTTCCCCACCCCATCAATTACACTTAATCTTCTGCCCTTGATGGAGTTCAGGCGAAGATAGTTATATCCATGTCCAAGTCTACCCTGCATGGATGTTGTGCCCATCTGGTATCCAACTCCCGCCACAGCAGCATAACATTTAACCGACGCTTGATAACACTTGATTGAACCTATACCACCAAATGTTTTAGGACACCCTAATGTAAGAAGTGCAAGCCCAGTGAATACAAAATAATGGTACAAAGGCAGCTAGAAAATGTCCAGAAGTTAAAAAAAAGTTTAGGTTATCAAAAACTTAAAACTAATATCAACTTCAAGATAATAAAAATGTCGATAAAACTATTAATAAAGGAATACATGACAGACCATTATAACCCTTAAAAGTTTAGGCCTTACTTTTAGAGAAATAGCAAAGAAAGCCAAGGTGTCAGTGAGTACAGTTTCCAAAAACATCTAATGGCACTTGTAAACAGAAGGATACTCTGACAGGAAAAGGTCTGGGAGACCCAAAGCCAGCACAAAGTCGACAACAAGTTTCAAAGATTCAACAAATTGCGTGATAGGCAGCTAAAAGAACAATAGCTCAAGCACAGCTTAACACTTGTCAAAGCAAGTCTCAGATAGGACAGTGTGAATTTCAATAAAAAAAATGAAATTGAGGAATTCGAAAACGCTTGACAGGTTGTGTATATCATCAGTATTTCGCCTAGTTAGCTGATATGAGCAGCTAAAGAACAACGATTCTGCGGGGAGCAGGTGTTTTGTCCATCCCTTCTTCAGTTGAAGATGGGAGTAGTGGCAACATAGGTAGCCTAGCCACCATATACTGATATAATCACACAAGCCTTAGCTAGCCAAACAAACACATAGTGTAGTAAGTGTATATTTCTTACAAGAAAAACCCTGGCCTTAGACTTCACAAACCTTCTACTTTTCTTGGCACCCTTGCAACACTCTGCAACCCATGGGAATTGAAAGGGCACTTAATAGTTGTTCTTTCAACTAATAACTTACGTGTTCACTGCCTCCCACCAGAAGTCAAGGATTTTCTTTCCTCCTATCCCAGGCAACAATGCTTTTGGAACCCCAGTCAGCTGTCCATATAAACCAGTGACATCATTCTACAGACATTACAGTTAAACAGTAAAAGGATGAGTTAAACAAGCTTTTGGAAATGTTTGCACCCAGTATTACTCCGGGCCAAGTTACATCTCAGACACTCTCTGCCTGAAACATCTAGATAGCCATCTATGTGTTTTTTAATGCTTTGCACACACACACACACGCACGCAAATACAACCATACAATGATACAATGCTACTGTTGACAACCTAACATTCAAGAGACAGAGACTGAAGTTTGCATACATTTTCTGTCCATAGGAAAGAACGTTTTTTCACATTATTTTGATTATCCTTCCTAAAAAGACTTCAGGAATAATAATTAAGTGCCTCACCACTTGTGTGAAACGAACCATCCAGGCATATGAACTTTGCACCCAAACCTCGTTCGCCCACATAAACATCTTACCTTTATCTGAGTTTCTAAAACAGCACCGTGGCCAGCTACCAGTAAAATGCAAATCATTTTCTTGGATAACAACTTTACAATTTGCTTTTAGGTTAGGTTGGCTTAAGCGACGCAGTTAGAAACTGCACAATGAATTACATTATGTACAAATACAAGAAACAGTTGAAATTGAACACGTCTAAATGTGACGTACTGCCGACCCTGTGGCGTTAAAGGGCCAGTGTCTTAATCGTCACTAGTTTTTACATCAACACGTATTTTAAAAGTCTTGTTAAAATGTACTTTTAAACCTAACGCAAACATTAACTCTTTTCAGAACCAACATGTTAACTTTCAGTTTAGTTAATATCCATAGAAAATTGTTAAAAAGTAGTGGAACATTTCAATTTCGAATTTCCTTTCTGTCAGAAAAATTGAAAATGGGGTTTATGGAATAGTTTTTTCTATGTTTATCTTAATTGTTTATCGACTAAAACAATCAAACTTGGATTATGTTCTTATTTCCAGCTTGGACAGGCTGTTGCATCGGACTAAACCATATGATAACCGAGGAGTCTGAGGTGGTTGGTTGGTCTCTTTTGGTCACATGTTTCATTGTCGCCTACAACATAACCCACATCTGCATCTGACCCAGTTAAGGGGTTGCTTGTATTCGGAAGCTGCGGAAGAGTTGACTTCACTTGAAGGTGAAGAACGTTCTTCAGACTGAATACGTAATTCAAAGGGGAGCGATTAGTTAGTCTATCTAAATGCTTTACCGCGCCGTGTATACACCGCCTCGCCTGTCATCCACTAGGAAGAGACGTAAACAAATGCTATTCGCAGCATCCGCCGTTGTACTAGTGGACTTGTTTAATGTGAGAAGAGTTATGACGGGCCTTATAAGAGCAGCAGGTTTGCGATTGGGAGAGATGTGTCATGCACGCGCTTGAACATAATTAGCATAGTAGATACCGGGGATTCAATATAAAGTAAACTGAGATGAAAGCTTCAAATCCCATACAGCTGTCCACTGTCTGATAAAGTTCCATCATGAATTACCAATACAAAGGTCCTTTATTACATTCTTACAACATCATAACCTATTTTCCATAGACACATTTTGAAAAACAAAGTGTTGAACCATTTCGGAAAGTAAACTTCGGATACTGTGGATGTGACAAATGTACATGGAGACATTCTTAGAGTTACTTAAAATTTTTCCTCAAATAAAGCGCGATTGTGTCAAAAAGGAACAACAAAAAAAGGTATGTACATGAAAGCTGAAGAGATACAGGAACAATTTGACTTAAGAGCTAACATGTTTTTCCTTAATGTACAACCCCCATTCCCAAAAAGTCAGGATGCTGTAGAAAATTTTAAGAAAAACAGAATGCAATGATGTCCAAATTATTTAAACCAGGGATCTTTAACTCTTATCTAATGAGGGCCGGAGCCTGCTGGTTTTCTGTTCTGTCTCAAGTAAGTTAGACACGCCTGGTGTCTCAGGTCTAAATTAGTCCCTGATTAGAGAGTTTAATAAAACAATGGGATGGAACTGGCTTCGAGGGCCAGAGTTGATGAACACTGATGTAAACCCTATATTCAATAGAAAATAGTACCAAGACAACATATCAAGTGTTTCTTGGAAAATACATGCTCACTTTGAATTTGAGTTCAGCAAAATGAATGCAAGTTTAAACTCTACCATGCAAAGAAGAAACCATACATAAACAAAATCCAGAAACAGCACCGTCTTCTCTGGTCCCAAGCTAATTTAAGATGGACTGAAGCGAATTGGAAAACTGTTTTGTGTTCTGACAAATCAAAATGTGAGGTATTTTTTGGGGAATCATGGTCACCACATCCTCTGGGCTAAAGAAGAGAGGGACTAATCGAATTGTTCTCAGCGCACAGTGCTAAAGCCAGTGTCTGTGATGGTATGGGGCTGCATTAGAGCACATGGCATGGGTAACTTGCACTTCTGTAAAGGCATCATAATTCTAAACAATATATGCAGAATTTGGAGCAACATATGCGGCCATCCAGACAACCTGTTTTTTAGGGAAGTCCTTGCTTATTTCAGCGGGACAATGTCAAACCACATTCTGCATGTATTACAACAGCATGATTCTGTAATAATAGTCTGCCTGCCTGCAGTCCAGACCTGTCCCCTACTGATAACATTTGGTGCATATTAAATATAGGGATACATTATTTGCACATTATTGCATTTGGATTCTGTTTTTATTTGCATTGTATTAACCACTGAATGACCTAGCTGCAAACTCCTTACGGATTTTGTATTGATGTTTTTCAGGTGAAGTGAGACTTCTCTTCTAGTTTGAGGTCCAAAGTTCTGTCCAAAGTACTACATGTTAATTCAACCATTCCTTTTCAGTTCATTCATCAGCTTTTCTCTCCCCACTGTGATCCTCACTGAGGTTCTGCACTTGCTGCTCCAACAATGCCATTCTGTCTCAGTTGGTTCCTCAGGATCTGGTTCTTCAATTTCCAGTCTTCAGCCTGTGCAAAATGGGACAGGAAAAGGATCTCAAAAATAAGGACATTATTACAGGTGTTGTAAGGTCTGATGAATAAACAACAAAACCCAACTACTAAGATCCAAATGGGGACTTAATTTAAACAGAGTAGAAAGCATAAATGAATCCCAGTTCTTGCTGACCTCTTGCCTCAGTAGTTGGTTGTCCAATCGGAGCCTCTCCAGAGTGCCTAGGTCATCCGCTAATCTGAGGTTGTCCTGCCGAAGCTCCTGGATGTAGTCGCAGGCTTTGGAGAGGATTCCACCTTTACTCTGGAGCAAAACAAAGATCATATTACTCCACGTTGGGCCTGGAGGTTTTCGTTCCTATAAATGTCATCACATAGGTGTAAAAAAGAGTGCTGTGATATATACAGTCATGCGAAAAAAGGCAGAGACCCCATGAAACATTTTATTCTTTTCAAAGAAATCTGGACTTCAATATTTGGACACCCTATGTCCTAATAGCTGGTATTGCCCCCTTGGGCTGAAATAACTTCATTAAGACATTTCCAATAACTGTCTACCAGTCTCTGACATCGACTGGGAGAACGTTGTGCCCGCGGCCGGTCATCCTAGCAAGTTCAGCCAAAGAGCAGACTGTCACATGCTTTATGCAGACACTCGGCCCTCCGTGGAAACAGTTTGAGACCCCTGATCTATGGATATTGTTTGAAAGGAATTGATATGTCCACATTTCTAAAAGAACAAAATATTTCAGTCCTAATGTTTTCACACGACTGTATACACATACATACATAATCACATACACACATACATACATAATCACATACACATACATAATCACATACACACATACATAATCGCATACATACATAATCACATTCACACATACATACAAAATCGCATACATACATAATCACATACACACATACATACATAATCACATACACACATATCCCTTTGTTGGCATGCACATATATATGTATATATAACATTTGAATAAATTGATGTGATAAAAAAAGAATTGTCAGTTGACATGGACAGCAAAGACTCATAATAGTTGAAAGTAAGCTGTTGTGATACTAACCTCATTGCTGATACTGACCTGCCCTGTCTTGGTAGGGTCAATGTTGCAGTCTGGGATGGTCTTAGAGAGGGTAACAATCCAGTTGTTGATCTTGTCTCTTCGCCGGCGTTCAACTTGGAGACAAATCAATATGTTTAGGCTGTCAGTTTATGATTTTCTGGTTACCAATACAAGGACAATGTGCAGTGAAGAAAAACATACTTTGTGTAGTATTTTTTTTAAGTAATTTTCTTTATGATGGGTCTCACCCTCATTATGTTGGGCTCGTCTTTTGTCGTCTCTAGAAGTACGTGGGACCTCAGATTTTCTTTAAGACAAAATCCATACAAATACATTAAAATGAAAAACTATAGTCATTCACAGCAAAAGTCTCCACACATCTATAAATGCGGATAAACTGTTAAGGTTAAGTCATTCAAACCTAACTAATTAACTTTCTATTGGACATGTCACAGAGTGCAACAAAATAGTACAGTATGACAATCATGGCTTCTTCAGTCCAGCAACACCTTTATTAATCAAAATAGACGTACGCGTTGTACGGTTGTGTACGAGGTGCAATGGACCTCTGGTTAGCTCCCGTTAGCACTTCCTGAGGGGACATCATCACATACAACTGCCCTGCAAAAAAGAACAAACAGGTCCCTTGCTTCCTTGAATAACCACTGTCAATACACATGCCTCCATATCAAATATCCAAATAGCCATCCAAATGTAGAGCTAATGAGAAATGAATAAACAGCCAGAGCATAGGAACAGTACTTATTAATTACATTTACCACTCTATTTCTAAGAGACTGAGTGGTTCATTTCCTCACCAGTGGGTGTGCTTTGACCTAACAGTGTATCAGATGCTTGTACCACACTGGTAACCATGGTCCCTGGTGAAGCACCAGCGATGGTGGCGGGGTAGTAGGTGTAGTGAGTCTCAGTGCCATCCCCCTCTAACCCCTCGGACTGAGAGAAGACAGCCTGCAACAAAAGGATAGTTGTGCTCAACAACCATCCCAACCAACTACAGTTAAGTGGTATAAGTAAGGTATTAGATATTGAGTAAAGACAATGGTGCCAGAATAAAAAAAAGTTTGTCTACAGGTTTGATTTTCAGAACAGGATGTTGACTTACTACTAAGCCAGTGGCCTAAAATGGTTTTACCAAAAACACCTTTAAATAACCTAGTTAGGCCAATTGAGAGGTCCCTATTCCAGCTTGTAATAACTGTTACCTGGGTCACAGGCTGTGTGGCTGCAGGAAATCCAGTGAGCACACTGACAGCTGTGGCACCATCGCTTTGAGCCTCCAACTGTCCATCTGACACCTGAATGACTCTGTATGTCACCTTCAGCAAAAGAAAGGCACATTATTGATCATCATTACGGCACATTGATCTTTATTAATGGCAGAAGACGGGGGGCCTCAGATATCTGTGGATGAACACTGACTTGGCTCCGGTATTGAGGTCTAGGTTTAGCAGAGGTTACTAGTGAGCCTTACGGAGTATGCTCTCAACTGTACCTGCCCAGCGGGAGGGTAGTACAGCTCCCCTACCTGCCCCCCAGCTCCCTCTGTCTTGAATAGATACTTTATGGGCTGCTCTGAGGAGAAGGTTGCGGCCGACTGAATGGTGGCGATGGCAGCTGATGGGTCCTCTGCCGTAGCCACCGCACCTGGAAGATCAAGTAGCAGAATATCCATGCTCTATAATATTAGTATGTATTTATATCATCAGTATATGATTAATCGTGCGTTATATGGCCAATATGTCATGGCTAAGACCTGTTTTTAGGCAAGACACATCACAGACACAACACTTGGAACAGACACGCTGTAGTATATTGGCAATAAACCGCAAAACCTTAAAGCTTATTGTGTTTACAAACCGGTTAGCAATGCAAACATTTAACTGCATGTGATGTCATACGGTCTCATATACCGTGGTTTTTAAACTATTAGCATCCAGGAATCCCATCTCCTAGTTTAATATGTATACATTTCTATAGATTTGTATACATAATCCCTCCATTTTAAGCGATCAAAAGTAATTAGACAAATGCACCTAATCTTAAATAGAGACAATTCCTTTGCATTAGATTATGCCTGAAACTCTCCCCTTAGACATCACCAGACCCAGAAACCAAGGCCCTAGACATAAGCAACATAAGCAGCCTCTTAGGGCCCCCAACTGCCAGGTGGCCCAAGACTGCTAGTGAGCACCGGACCGCTGGGGAAAGGGGGGCCCCCAAATCAAGTTTTGCTTATGCCCCCAATAAGCTGCGGGCCGGCACTGGGTGAAGCTTTTCAATGAGTTGAGCCATTTTTGTTTGGACATATGTTTCTGAACCCTGCAGTTCATCCTGATGCTGCTGTTAGCCTGTTCCAGTGGCCATTAAAGCCCAAGGCATGGGCAAACCTGTTCTTGAGGTTTACAAGTGATTTGCATCTTGTGGTGAACCCTATTAGGTAATATTGGTGAAATCTTATCTTGATAGTGCCCTTTGACAAATGCCTACATCCTAGAATGTTATTGATCTGTTGTGGTTTTCTACACAACTAAAATCATTTTTGGTCATCCCCACAGTTGTTTGCTATTGCTGTGCTGAACAGTACCATCTTTCTTCTCAACAATGTACCAAACAGTGGATTTAGACACCTAATGTTTTGCCCATGTCTCTGATTTATTCTGTTAAGAGACATGAATGCCAATGCCACACCTACAGTAAAATCACCTCTAGGCCTTTTCTTAGCTCTTCTACATGAATTAACTAAGCAACAACACATAACTGGCCAAGAAATAGCTGACAGAGCCAATTGTCCAATTATTTTTGGTCCCAAAAACTGGGTGGACTACGTATAAGGGCTGTAATTCCTACACGGTTAAGGAAACACTTGAATGACACAAAGTGACGTAACAATGGTCAATGGAAACCACAATCACCAAGCGATTGAAGGCTGGATAGAAACTCACACCAAAAATAATTGAAATCATAGGCTGTTCTAACTTGCGTGAATTTCATCATGGCTACTCATAATGTGACTCAGTAGTGTGTATGGCCCCTACATGCCTGTATGACTCCCGACAATGTCTGGGCGTGATTCTGATTAGACGGCAGATGGTGTCCTGTGGGATCAGGGCATTAGTGAGCTGCTGGACAGTCTGTGGCGCTACTTGGTGCTGTAGGATGCAGTGGTACTCAATTGGAATCCGGTCTGGGAAATGGGACGGCCAGTCAATAGCACCAAAGCGGTCATGCTAGATGATGATACAGGCAGCATAACGTTCACCACAGCGTCTCCAGACACTTTCACAACTGTCACATGTGCTCATCGTAAAGCTGCTGTTTTCAGTGAAGAGAACGGAACGCCAAAGGCGGACCTGCCAATTCTGGTGTTCGCTGGCGATTGCCTGTGAGCACAGGTCCCACTAGAGTCTGTCGGGCCCTCGTGCCACTCTCATGGAGTTCTGACAGCTTGGTCTAGACATGCACACCATTAGCCCGCTGGAGGTCATTTTGTATGGCTCTGGCAGTGCTCCTCCTGTTCCTCCTTGCACAAAAGTGCTGATACCGGTCCTGCAGTTGGGTTGATTTATTTCTACGGCCCTGTCCAGCTCTCCTCGTGTAATGGCCCATTTCCTCCCTGATCTTGAGACTGTACTGGGAGACGCAGCAAACCGATCTGAAACGGCACGCATGGATGTGCCCTCCTGGAGGAGCTGGACTACCCATGGAACCGTAAGGGGCAGCAGGTACCGCCTCATGCTACCAGTAGTGACAAGGACACTAGCAAAACGGAAAACTACAAAATAATTAGTCAGGAAGGACAATAGTGATGTGGCCACCACCTGTAAAACTATTTCCTTTTTGAGGGTTGTGGCATTGATTCACAATCACTTATGCTTCCTAACGGGACAGACTGATATCCCTGAAGTATAAGTGACTTGGTGTTAAGGATTTAATTGGACAGACCTAAAAAAACGACTCCCCAATTAACACCTTTTTCAATAGGAAATAGATTAGGTATAGATTAAGAATGTCTTAACACCCTGAAGTTAATACTTCATATTATTTTGTACAAGCAACAGGCAATAGTGGTGTTAATATATATGTTTTTTTTAATTCAACCAACTTTCCATAACATACATTAAATCCATTGTTTGATTTAGTCATGCTAATTAAGTTTAGAATGAGCCTGAAAAAGAATAATCAACACTTATGGATAGCCTTTAGGTCTGGTAATACAATTATCCAATAGTCCTGAAAAGAATAACATTTTATTAAAAAGTTACATTTTCACACGACCAAACCAGGTGATAAATTTGGAGAAATCTTCAGTCTCTGTCTGGGACAGGCATAGACATACCATGATGCTGCCATCACCATACAACACATAATACTATGTAATGCCTCTTTAGATATTGCTTCTAATGTTTTGAGCTGCACTATACTTTACATTACCTTCTTCAATGACATGTGCACTTCCATCTGGGTCAGGGCTTTTCTGTTGACTTAAGAAAACAAAAAAAACAGTGTTGTCTTTTCCAGCCAAACACATGAAAAACACTTTTCAGGAATTACGTTTGTATGGAACCATTTCGGATATTGCAATTACATTCACTAGACAATGATGTTTGCTTTCAATATCTCCCCAGTGCTTTTGGTCCTCAAAGTCGCGCTAGTATGTCGGTCCTTAACCTTTTTTCCCTATTGTGTCGGTCCTTAACCTTTTTTCTCTATTATGTCGGTCTTTAACCTTTTTTATCTATTATGTCGGTCCTTAACCTTTTTTGTCTATTATGTCAGTCCTTAACTTTTTTTCTCTATTATGTCAGTCCTTAACCTTTATTCTCTAATATGTCGGTCCTTAACCTTTATTCTATATTATGTCATTCCTTAACCTTTATTCTCTATTATGTCATTCCTTAAACTTTTTTCTCTATTATGTCGGTCCTTAACCTTTTTTCTCTATTATGTCGGTCCTAAACCTTTATTCTCTATTATGTCGGTCCTTAACCTTTTTTCTCTATTATGTCGGTCCTTAACCTTTATTCTCTATTATGTCATTCCTTAAACTCTTTTATCTACTATGTCGGTCCTTAACATTTTTTCTCTATTTTGTCGGTCCTTAACCTTTTTCTCTATTATGTCGGTCCTTAACATAATTTATTTAAAATTAAATAACATTTAAGTTTTAAAAGTTTGGGTAAAGGTAAGGTTTGGAAAAAGTCTAGCCTCTGGCTGGAATCGAACTGCCCACCCACCATTCCCGATCACAACCCCTAAACCAAACATGCACTCTATTTAACTATTAATACGTTCATAAGTGCCCCTAGCGGCGGGTTTCCGACGGTATAAAAACGGCACTTGCCATATGTAATCGTGTGTCATTTAGCACCAATAGCACTGGCATATGTTTATAGTAAAAAAAATAGCACTGCTGATATGTTCATACTGAACGCAATCCTATTTTCATAAATAGTTGCATCTGTACATAATTCCTGTGATACTGAGTTGAAAGATATATCTGGAGGTATCTTGATCTAAAATTGTTTATGGTTAAATACATGTAATAATAGCTCACCCCTTCATCTTCAGTTGACAGAGAACCTCCTTCATTCACTTGCTAAACAAGCCTTGAGGGAAAAAGATATGCTTTTTGAGACACAGAGAACCCGATCATAACCAATGATTTCCAAACAGTGTGTATGTGATCTTGCTATTCTCGCATCAAATAAGGGGGAACATTATTTGGACTGCAAGAAGTAGTATTTTGCAATCATAACGGTGAGAAAGGAAATTAACAAAGAAGAAAAACACATTTAAACTCTTAATGGTAGCACCTTTCTTATGAGAAATTCCCAAGAAAGCCAAGGCATCAGTGAGAACTGTTTCCTACACCATCAAAAGGCACTTGGAAACTGGAAGAAACTTTTCAGACAGGAAAAGGTCTGGGAGACCCAAAGCCAAAACAGAATCAGAGGACAAGTTTCTGAAAGTCAAACGCTTGCATGATCGGGCCTCTCAGAACAACAGCTTCAAGCACAGCTCATTACTGGTCGAAGTAAGCAAGACTCAGTTTCAACTATCAAAAGAAGAATTCGAGCTGCAGGCTTGACAGGTCGAGTGGCAGTAAGAAAGCCGTTGCTAAGACGACAAAATAAGACAAATAGGCATGCCTGGGTCATAAAGGACGACCACTGGACTACTGAGGACTGGAGGGTCTTATGGACTGAGGAATCAACATTTTAAATGTTCTGTTCATCACAAAGGTTTGTATATGCCGTGAAGTAGGTGATAGAATGGTTCTTCAGTGTGGAACAACAACTGTCAAACATGAAGGTGGAAGTGTGATGATCCGGGGATCATTTGCTGCATCCAGAGTCTGTGACTTGCACGGGGCACTCTGAACCAAAGCGGCTACCACAGCATTTTGCAGCACAATGCAATACTGGTGTGCATCTAGTTGGTTCATCCTACAGAAAGACACTGCCCCAAAAAATACCTCCAGGCTATGTCAGAACTACCTTAGAATAAAAGAACAAGATGGCAGGCTTTAAATCATGGAATGGCCAGCACGGTCTCTAGACTTGAACTCCATCAAGATGATTTGGGACGAACTGGGCAAAAGGGTCAAAACAAAGCAACCTACAAGTGCAACACATTTGTGGGAATTTCTGCAAAAGTCTTGGGAAGAACTTTTTGAACAACATTTGATTTCCATTGTAGAAAGAATGACACAAGTGTGCTGGTTTTTCTACAAAAGGTGTTTCCTTTGATGAGTCCAAAACATATTAAATTTTGTTTCCATTATTTTTTGTCTCCTATTGTTTATTTGTTTTATGTCTTCAGTTAAGGTTACATGAATCATTAAACTATGTCAATTTTGTTTTCAGGTAGTAAGTATGGGCCGATTTCGCAGGCACAGATTAAGAATAGTTGGTTTTCTTGTTGCCATCTCATCCTCAGCTAATTTTTCCTGTCGTTTGCCAATTTCGCTACCAAGTCTATTGGGTGACAGTCTTCGTCTCTACCACTATGCTATTCAATGTTTCAGTCAGCCGGTCAGTCACTGACATTCGCTTTTCTTGGCCGGCTCCATTTACCCGTTCCGGCAAAATCGTACGAGTTTGCCCATTTAGAGCTAAATGCCGTAATTCCAGGGAAAAATCGAATTATTTGGCTGGTATACAATGTGTTAGATTGTAGCGATAACAGTAGTGTATTCTAGGCTACGTCTTAAGATGCCCCTACAATGTAGTGGCAAGCATAACTTTAGTACCAGATGCACTTGCTGAAAATGTCATGCCAAACACTTTAGCGAAGTATTACAAATGTATAATGTTAAATTCAGCATAAGCTTGATAGAATCAATATGCGTGGTATACATTGTATGAATAGGCAGCTAGCAATAGCATTAGCATTCAAATACATTCCAGCGGTTCCT
Organism: Novumbra hubbsi; assembly: GCA_016801125.1. Lineage (NCBI taxonomy): Eukaryota > Metazoa > Chordata > Actinopteri > Esociformes > Umbridae > Novumbra > Novumbra hubbsi. The sequence continues at coordinate 10,484 of JACXGK010002098.1, read as the reverse complement.
TCCAGCTGCGACAGGTCAGTTCAACAAAGCCATATTAGCTTTAGATGCTAGTATAGCTAACATACATTTTTTGTTACCATTAAACAATTAGCCATTTATAGCCGAGAAAATGTCTCAGCGTTTGCCATTCCTACATCAGTGGTTAAAAAGGTTCATTGCATACATATGATTTGTTCAATAGCTATCGACACAAGATTCCAAAATGTAACTTACCGTTTCTCCCAGCTTAGCAACATTAGGCCTGTTGACTGTACTGCGCCTGTACTAAAAATGCGCTTGATTTACTCGTCTTGGCCGCGCGTCATTAGTGTCCGGCTGCAGACATCGCCTGTCAGGTCCGTCATCTCTCACTCCTCTCTATATTGGAAACTACTGAATGCACAGACCAGGCACTAGAACACAGGTGTTGCAATTTCTTACCAATATTGATTAGTAACTTCTACGCGTTGGACAGAAAGCAAATATTTTTTACAAGCATAGCTTACTAAGGCTATATAATAAAACGTGAGTACTCCAACTACATAATTAACTAACTCCATCATCAAGCCATCACTGTTTAACTATTGTCTGTTGCGCCATATATATGTATGTTCATTGTGAGAAATTCCTGTTTATCCAATGCTAGATTGGCTACAGTTAGCTTGGTTTAGTAAGTTATTTTTGCAATTTACGTCTGAGTGATGTAGCTAACTTTGTGTCATGTATTAGAACATATTTTGGGTATCACGAAATATTACTATAATATTATCAACGTTAAAATGTAAGTTAAAGTTACAGTAAAATAATCCTCTCATTTAGTTGAATGATCTTATTCAGTATGATAGTTTGTATTAGCATAATAAAGTGCAATGTTGTTATGTGTAAATATACCACAGGCATATCTACTTCAGAACTACACTGTTAAAATAACAAATGACAATTAAAAGATGCATACTATGTAATGGGATACTTAACTGGATAGAGGAATAAACTTTTGTCAAAGTATAACCTTCCTCTCTGTGATTCTTTATCCGGAACCACAACTATCCATATTCTGCCTATTCAGGCCACCAGCCTTTTTTTTATAGTAGCTCAGTGTTCACATTACTTAATAAAGCTTTACTAAATAAATCTTTGATTGCATTTGCAGGTTAAGGCAAAATATGAACCCCTATTATTGGCAGATTATTGGCCGCTTTACTATTTTGTTCATTTACATAATATTCTGTTATTATTGGTGTTTCAAATGACCGATCATAGTCTTCTCTAAAGTGTCTAATAGAAAGTTTTAGTTCCCTTTCTTTCAAGTAAAGAAAAAAACATTGATACATTTTCTATTACATGATGCACCAGTACCTCCTGCATCCCCAAGCACCCCCACATCATGATGCTGCCACCCAAAATGCATCACGATTTTGATGGTGTTCTTCGGCTTGCAAGCCTCCCCCTTTTTACTCCAAACATAATGGCAATCAGACCAGAGGACAGCTTCCAAAAATATGATAGTTATCATCATGTGCAATTGCAAACCGCAATCTGGCTTTTTTTATAGCGGATTTAAAGATGTGACTTCTTCCTTGATGAGCAGCCTTTAGGTTATGTCGATTTAGGACTTGTTTTACTGCGGAAAAAGATCCTTTTGTACCTGTTTCCTCCAACATTTTTACAAGGTCATTTGTATTAAAGCAACATAGCAACAACAATCTATCATGTAAACATTTAATCATTTAGAATCTACATTCAGCCATGTTTCTTATTTGGGGGCGTAGAAGTTCTGTTGGACGGGTACTGCCTTCTAATGCATGCCCACTACACTGGGCTTTTGGAAACATTGTCTCTCAAACTATAGAATCTCTTACCGCTGGTGCTTGTTGAAAAAATTTACATTTGTCTCAACATGAAAAAGTATGCCATAACGTATGTAGCACATTCATACAAACGAAACATTATTACCACATATAATGCAAAAAACGTTCAGAAGTTCGTTGTATACAAATGCTGTCAAACTATTTTAATAGCAACAACAGTCATTAACATGCATTTGTAGAACAAGCAAACATTTTGCCCCATAGAAACACTGTTCTATTCTAAAACCAGTGTATTATGTTAAAGACATATTGTGTTTCTAAGGCAAAGAAAAACACAAAACAATCTATATCAGAATTTATTTAGAAAAAAGTGTACTACAATTTAAGGCTTCATGCTTCCATTGCTAAGGTAGGCCTACTTCCCCTGAGCAGTGCTATTTAAGTTTAAACACATGCACGCGTGCACTCTGTCTTTATTAATAACAAAAAATAAAAAATCTTTGTTTTTGGTCATTATTTATAGGCCGGATGCATTGGTGCCCGCCAAGTGCAGAGCTAATAATGACTATAAACCTAAGACATTTTCAATATTGTTATTTAAGATTTAGTAATCCATGTGTCACTTGCTCTTCAATAGATATTAAATGTTATATAACAAGTAATCCCAAATTCAACACTCAAAACTTAATAACAGATTTTGGTTATTTGTCATGTCAAAAGCTTATTTGATTAGTTATTTTGAGTGTTTTGTTTTTGTTTGACACGGAAAGACCCAAAAGTCATTCTGGTACATATCTGTGTTGTACATATGCCACTGCAGAATCTTTGGTTGTGGCTAGAGTGGATACTCCTAAAATCAATTCTAAACAAGAATGTGACTCAGTGACAATATAATGATTAGCCAAATCTGTTTTCTACATATAAATGTAACTTCGTAATTATTTTTGTTGCAACACATTTGTTAATTTAATTTGTTGTCAATTTCCTGTTGCTATTAGATAGACGGACATCACTAAAATTGTCAGTTGTTAGGCATCCATTTTGCGAAATGTACATACATTTAAGGAAAATGAAATAATTCTAAATATCAAAGGATTTATTTTGAATTGAAAAAAGATATCTTAAAAATTTTATTTCATATTGTTGTACCATGTAGTGTGCAGTCATCTGGATAGACGTCTGCATGAAAGGTTATTCAGGAGATGATCTTCGATAGTGACACGAATAGGAACACGGGCCACAGCAGGGAGGGGTCTTGGTGCAATATCAACCCCATCGTAGAGCACGCTTTGATGTTATCTGGGGGAGGGAAGGTTACTTTGTTCACAAACATGTACAATATCCATCACAAGGATAAAGTCCCTATCTTTAGGAGTAGGCCTAAACTGTGTTCTTGTTATTTCATTGACGTTTCGTTTTTCAAGCCGTTATACTATATGGTCAGAAATAATACACTTCATTTCATCCTCCTTAAAAAGCTGCAAATTTCCCTGTTTAAAGGGTATTCAACTTTGAAAAATAGAGAGTAAGTTTAAGCTATTTTGTCCATGAAATCAAAATGTTGCTGGCATGGGATTAAGGGGGAAATAAGCCTGTAAGTAATTTTTCATGCATTTATCAATTATGTGACTGATACTCACGGTTCTTGTGGAGGATCCTGTAGTTTATGGTGATTTTTTTCCTCTCCTCTCTTCTTCTCCGGATCAGGGTACAGTTGTAACTCTTTGTTTCATTCACATGAGTTTGGGCATGGCCGATGAGAATAAGCCGACAACGACCCTTTGGTGTAACTTTAAAGATGGAGTCATTTCTCCTCTGGAATTGTTTGTAAGAGCTCCCCAACAAGGCCTTGTCCTCTGTGGTGAGGAAGTCACACTGAAAGGAAGGTGATCCCAGACATTGTGGGTAGCGGCAGTCCAACCTGAGGCTCTTGTCTTCAGTGATACAGGCAGTAAGTCTTCCAAAATCCCCTTGTTTCTCTGAGTTGGTGACTGAAAGTACAAGACAGAAATACTTCCAATATGACGCCATTTGGTTTTTGCACCAGCTGACCGACATTGGGATGCATACCATCATGTGGATGCATACCATCATGTGGATGCATACCATCCTGTGGAAGACTACACACCGCTTGCAGGTGAGTACACACATTCTGCTGCCTTGAAAACCCAGTTAATAACGTAATGATGATATTCCTAAACTATGTTCAAATTAAGATTTATGACCCCCTTAAACTCTCAAACCAATCAATCCATTTATTTTTACATCAGCAGTTGTCACAAAGGGCTTTTACACAACTCCCAGCCTGAAACCCCAAGGAGCAAGCAGCAACATTTGAAGCACAACTACACATTAAGAACTCCTTAATTCACTTAAAAATCTAAGCTTCAATAACATCCCCCAGACATTCGCAATCCTAAATGGATCTGATTTAGATTATGTTGATAACTTCAAGTATTTTGGGTATTGATTTTTGACATCAGCACTTCCAGTCTAAAATCAAATTCAGAATACAATTTCTGTTTAGAAACAAAGCGCTATTTGACAACCCTGCAGTTTCATTGCACATACTGTTTTTGTGTTGTATGTGTTGTCTTGCATTTGTCACAATGTCACAATTAGTTTGCCGGGTTAAACAGTTACACATAAATACAACACAAAAAAATTATAATTATATGAATTATGCTTTTCGCGTAAGAGATGTTTTTAAAAAATTGCCTGGAATTGAAATGCATTGATAGACCTACATGGAGACTTGTTTGGGTGGTCCTGTAGTCCCAAGCCGCTGTCTCCTGTTCATCTATACCATTGCAGCATGGGTTTGAATCTGGACCACTGCTATTTCAGCTCTGTCTTTCCTTTATTATTCTCTTGATCCAATAGGAAAGCATAAAAAACCTCTTGTCTCTGTTTCCATTCCCACTTAGATGACACCCAGACAGTACTAGAAACAGTCTTGCATGATAAATTGTATCTTGCAAAGAACACATTTGTATTACGTTTTGACCATTTCAACTGAAAACAGTCACATAAGGTATTTAATTGCTACCAGGAGATTATTTGAAACCAAAATACAAATGATTGCAATACAGCTGTAAAATAGTCAACACATCCTATCAACCTTGCACACCGTTTAGGCCAATATACAGTAAATTCATTTTGGGAAAAAAGAAAACAAGGCAAAATTAGAATCCAGCATGCATCTATAGTGTGGCCAATTCAATCAGCACAAGTTTGATAAGCAACATTCTCCTAATATGAGGTTGTTGTGGATATACAACTGTCTTGAGCTTTCTAGCTTACTCACCCAGAAACAAGTAGAGAAGTATGGTGTAGAAAAGGAACATGTTCCAGATGCTCTAGTCTCGCCTTTTAGGAGAGAAAAACACTGGTGACTACAGTGCTGAATATATATTTATATATATACTACTGGTGACTGTAATTAGAGGGTGTGGCATATGGCCAATATACCATGGCTAAGTGCTATTGTTGCACATGGTACAACACATTACAGAGTGCCTTGACACTTAGCTGTGGTATATTGGCAATAAGCCACAAACCCCATGAGGTGCCTTTTTCATATTATAAACCGCTTACCAATGCAATTAGAACAATACAATGTTACGTGACGTCATACTCAGGGTTTACAGGCTCATTATCAATGTTTTAAATGCATCAGCATTTAGGATTTCCTGTTTATACTGAGTATCTATCCTGCTCTGGTGACTATTATTTTTTTGGGACATTTTTATTCATAAATTGTCCCATCGCAAAACATGTACATCGAAAAAGAAGACTGCAATAAAAGAGAAAAATGTATTCTATGGGCTATGGCAAAATCGGACAATTGTGTGAAATTTATTTCACAATTTTCTCTTCACCCAATGACAAAATGTGTAACATTGCAGTAATGTGTTTACTCTGCTGTACTGCAAAATACATTAACCTTTGTGAAATTTCTTTACACTCCTTAGCAAAATATGTACATTTCCAAGAAAATGTACTTAAAATATGTCTGGCATATATAGCAGCAATTATAAAAAGTGTGTGTGTGTGTTCAGTCAGTCCAAATGCTGAGCTTGTGAACAGAAGCTAATTTGAATCCTGGTATGAACTGTAATGCCTCGATACAGATCTATGTCCAATGTTAAATGGATCGCTTGTGTTTTGCTCCAGGTTTGTGTTGTCCCTGATTGTTACGCAGAAATTGCATCGAGTAGCTGTCCTGGACGGTTATGAGTTTGGCCACAGTGGTGCACTGGGACATCTTAACTATCTACTGTGGGACCTTGTGGTTCTATGCAGTGCTGTTTCTATACCAGGTTGTGATATAGCCAGTCGACAATCATCTCCTTTGCATTGCTGAAGTTGAGGGAGTGGCAGTTGTCCTGGCGCTGTGATGCCTGTTTGATTATATCTTCCCTGTGAGCTGACTCATTTGGTATCCCTGTCCATCTGCTCAACAGGTGATGGACTACCTCTGCGACCATGGCATCAATTACTTTCTACATCCCACATTGTGATCTGAATTTAAGATATTGTTTGAAATGCACCTAATATCATTCTACCCTTAACACAGGATTATGTCTAATATTTATGGTTGACCATTGAACTTTGAAAACATATTTAATGATATTTACATTTTAAAGCATTAATCAACTTTAAACAGGGGAGTAATGCAGTTCGTCAAGCTCAATATATTCTGTTATCATTCATACAGAAATAGATATCCATAACTTGCATTTATTACCATAGTTATATCCAACTAACCAGCACACATTAGAATGTAGTGTGGTGTTTACAAGATAGGTCTTATTCAACAGGTTACATGCAAATCTTATCTTTTGTATCTTACCGTTGTCACTGTTGATTGTATTTCAGGGCTGTCTTTGATGTTGATGAGGTTCTAGCTTCAGCAGTGCAGTATGTATACACACAATATATGACAATGTACTGGAAGTGCCCATAAATGACTGCTGTGGGCAGGGCATGAGGACAATCGACAAATGGGAGTTGGTGGTGTGGGGTGGGAGTTAAAGAGCTATTATCCAATGAAGGGTGTTTGTGTTATCTTCTCTGAGCAAGTAACAGGAAATATTGAATTGTACTGACATCTATTGTGGGGTGTCTTTCTAGATATCAGATCAACGTAAAACCATTGTCATCCATTAACAGTCCCCCCCCTACCACACGTTGATGAGGAGTTCTGATGCTTCTGTAAAGTAGCACACTCCGATCATTATTTCTGCTTAAATTTAGAGAAATGTATTGTAAACAACAAGGCAATATACTATCTGATTTGTCTGTGGATCTTTGCGTATCATGTTGGTTGTTGGGTTCATCTGCCATTGATTTGGGAGATGTTTACGACGGCTTGTCATGACCACATGTTTCCATGCCTCGTCCCATCGGTTACTTAATAAATTAGTCAGCAGTGCATTAGGAGATCATCATAGAGGAGATTCTATCCACGCCTCATTATGGTTATGTTAAGGACACATTCCCTTTTAGGTTGTTTGTTGATGGGATTTAGAGTGGTAACGTTTCCTGGATCGCATTCCGTAATGAGAAATACAACAAGTAGGCCAAAGATTTAAAGACCGAGAATCAAAAAAGATGAGAAGAAAAGCTTATTGTGAAATAAGAACACACACACACCTTAGTACAATTGGCAACAGCCAACCACTACACAGTTCTTGCGGACCAAACAAGCAAAGCTATTTAACAAAAATCCAGAAGGATCGGTTGTTGCCATTTGATTTGGCCTAGTATAATGGTGATCAACAATGTTTGTTTACTGGCTAACGTTTTATATAAAGGTAACATTTGTAAAACGTTTATTTAAGTTATACAAGTTATTAACCTTTCACAAATAGGTATTGTACGTAATGTAACAACACGTATATACACCAGTAGATCCCTTCACTACTTTCATTCAATGTGTAAAACAGATCCACCATCAAAACAAATATAGAGGACATGACCTTTGTGTCTTCAATCGCAGATACCATGCTTCATGCTAGGTGCATTTTAACAGTGTAACTCAACATAGCCGCTGACAGATTCTGCACAAATTAAGACAAACAAGGAAACAGAAGCATAACCAGAGCTGAGAATCCAAGTCAAATCCCATAAGGAATCTGTGTACAAATGGAAAAGAGACTTGTCTTGAATGTAAAACCCAGCATTTAGGCCTTTGTCGGTGTGTTTTGGATGAAGCAGAGAGAAGTAACACAAATACCGTACATTAGTTCAAGGAAAACCTCTGCATTCTGTGACAATGCTAGATGGGATATATCAAATATATGTTAATACCACGCAGGTGCAAAACTAGATGGGAGAATTCAAATCTTACATCTGCTTATTTTGCTTGGGTTTTTCCTTTCCATTTCTGTCCCACCTTTACTCCCAGCAGCCCTCTGCCGTCTTCCTCTTCGTCTTTGTGTTCCTTTCTCTCCACGCATTTTGCTGTTCATAGTTTGTCGTCATTGGATTGTTCCACATTTCTTATTCGTTATTTGTGTCCGCTTCCGTCGCCTTGAGTAGAAGGGAAGAGCCTTAGACAAGTTTGCGCCATTCTCAGCGAGCCTGATGTCATTTCTATGGTTGAGATTTCCCACATTGCCCTACTTTGCAGACAGGGCACCGCCAACTAATCTTCCACTAACAACAGCCCTTATTTCCAACTTAAGCCAACTGCCAGATGTTTTTCTGTGTTTACTTCAACCGTCAGTCATGCAATCGCAACATATCCGTCGAAATTTAACATATTCTTTTGACATGCTTTGCTGTATAAAACAATGGAATTATACTGGCTCCTTACTCTAAAAAGATGTTCTCGCAAACTGCTCTCTATGACCTGTGCGAAAGCCACAGAATTAGAGTGGGATAGTGGGTCGTTAAATAACCATCAGCTCATAATAGGGTTATTATGAAACACTTTTATTTCAGTGATTCTGCTTGAAAGATTCCAAGAGTTGCAGATGGGGCTGAATGTAATTGTCTGCTTACATCTGCAAAGGGTTATTCATTCACAGTTAATGAATAAATACATGTAATGTATGCTTTCACAAACGAACCAGCATATAGGTAAAACTAATTTACTGTATAGAAGAATGCATAAATGTAGTGAAACAGCAAAATAAAACAAATATAATCATTTATCATCACCAATAGTTCCAGATGAAAAATTCCACATGAGCCTGTAACTCCTACTTGCAAGGGAATATATATTCCGTTTCAGCCTGGTCACCTAAATGAAACAGTAAGACACGTTAGCCTCAGTGAATGAAAACAAGTTCTTAATAAAACTAAGGGAGAAAAGAACATTCCAGGGAGAGTTGCTTGATTAACTTACTTGGCTGATAATAGTCATAGATCTTGACCACTGCTGGCTTTAGATTTTGTACTGACAGGTCCTGGAGAATATCCAGGGTGAAGATTTTATATGTTTGTGGTGTTAACTGTTAAAAAAAGTATGCATGTTAGCAGTCAGGTTTTTAAGATGGAGCACTTTCAGGCAAGAAGTCATGTTTCATTTGCATCATGATGCACAGTGCCATGTGCCAAATGTATCCCTATGTCACAGTTCTTCTGTGTATCTCTTCTCTATACAGAAAATGAAATATATTTTATTGTGTTCTTCCAGAACTGATTACAATGAAATATTGAGAATAGTGCTATATGCACGGTCTAAAACCAATAAATGGTTTAAGCCTCACCTCTTCTAAGTACATGAGCACATGGTCACCTTCGATATCTACAAGTTGCACGTGAGATGAAGTTATCAGCTGTAAAGGCCAAGCCATTCAAGTTATTGATAATCCATTGCAAAATTAAATCAAGAGCTACATGTTACAATGTCCCATGCAACAACACGCATGATCAAAAACTCACATTACGCAGAGATTCTGGGTCTGTGACAAACCCAGACAGTGTTTTCACATCCACTATAACCATATTGGTGTTTGAAAGACTTCCATGATATCTGTGAAGCAAAGAAATGCCTGTGATAAATTTCACCATTTTCAATATGTGCTTGAAATAATAATAAGGCCTGGGTACATATTTAAAACAATAGCAGTTGTCTGATAGGATTTCAAATCTCCTCTATATGTCCTGAAGTAGCTGAAAGTCTCCTCAATACACAGACTCAATGAAACACTCTTACTTAGCCTTGATCTCCAACGTGACTATGGACCTCAAAGAGTTGCTGTTGCAGTCAACCACTGGGGTGACCTGAACACTGAGTGTGGTGTGGTCAGTGGGAGTGGGGATATTGTAGCTGAGGGATACCTGAGAAGAAGATAACCAGGTTAAACTAGATCAAAATTGATTTACCTTCTTAAATGTTTGAACTTCACAGTAACAACGAGCTGTATGTTCACTGACCTGCACTGACGCACAAGAGTTGCCCTTCACTTCCATGCTGTATTTCCCTTTAGTGTCCTTCAGCTCCCTCTCCTGGTAGAGAAGTTTGTTGTTTTGGTTGACTTCGAAGAGGTGTTTACCCCCACGTGGAGTCTGTATTGTCACTGTGCTGGCGCCCTCTTTCATGAACACCTTGGTGGAGTAGAGAGCCAGGGCCTGGAGGCCCACCACTGTGTCCTGCACACACCACACTTTACCACTGTGTCCTGCACACACCACACTTTACCACTGTGTCCTGCACACACCACACTTTACCACTGTGTCCTG